>PVKZ01000929.1:0-174868 GCA_004027375.1 Macroglossus sobrinus
AAAGGAAAGGAAAGGAAAGGAAAGGAAAGGAAAGGAAAGGAAAGGAAAGGAAAGGAAAGGAAAGGAAAGGAAAGGAAAGGAAAGGAAAGGAAAGGAAAGGAAAGGAAAGGAAAAGGAAAGGAAAAAGGAAAAAGAGAAAAAGAAAAAAGAGGGAAAGCAGAAAGTCCAAAAAGTAATAGATAATCTCCCTGTAACTTTTTGACAATAATTCTTCAGCAGCACTCTGCTATCATAAGGGTTTTGAACTGGAATCACTTTGGTGGTATATTGTGGAGAATGTAATTCTTTATCTCTACTTGAATAGAAATAAGAAATATCAGTAATGAACTGAATATCTTAAAACTACTTTTTCCCATCTCTTTTTATTCGTAGATGTTATAAAACCCCTCTCGATCGACCTCATATTTGAGACTCTCTAATCTTACTTTGAAAAGTGTGAATTTAAATTGGAAACATACCTCTTTTCTAAAGGTGTTATCAATGATGGTCTCAATAATTCATTGTTAAATATTCAATAATAAAATAATTAATATATTCCAGTGACATACTTTTAAGTTTTAAGAATATTACAACCATAAGCTATTGCAAAAAAAAATTAATTAGAATGTCTTTAAATTCAGCAGGAACAAACATTTTTTGTTACACTGTTCTAGGACTAAATATTTTGTTGAATCTTTTCATGTTCTAAAATTAAGTCTTTCTTGACAAAAATGTCAACCAATTCATTTAATCACCTCTTTTAAAAATCCATCTTTTTTTCTAGCATGTTCTCAAAGACTTCTGGCTGAAAATAAAAATATAGAGAAATATCTTCTAAGAGTTCATTCTCAGAAATACAAGCATTACATGCTTCTTCTCTTTTACCACCAGTTACATTGGTTTCTGATGCTTCCATTCATTATTTTCTTCAACAGCTGCTAGATGACTGATGATCACCTGAGCTCTAAATTATGGGGCTTCATCATCCTTGGACCTCTGTGGCAATTCCTGAGGCTGAATGATGTTCATTTCCTACAACTCTAACCTACTTTGGCCTCCGAGGATCTCAAATTCCCCAGTTCATCTTGTCTCACTTTTTTTAACTTCCTCTTACTGACTTCATTAGTCTTTCTATCCCCAAATGGGAGCCACATATTTTACTCTCTATATATACTAATTTTCACAATGAGTGTACTTATGGCTTTACTTTTATATGTCCGGTGTTCTAATCTCATCAGTCTAATAGTCCAAGTGGAATCTCACTGATAATTGAAAATCATTTCAAACTCAATGTGTTCAAACTTGGACTTGTATTTTTCCAATAACCGGCTATCTTTAAATCAATCCATTTCTATTTGTGATAGGAAATAGTTGCTCTTGCAGTATATATTGAAGTCACCATTCTTTATTCACTTCTAATCTCATTCTAAATTGTCCATATTTTTTTTATTTTACAATGATTTGTGTTGAAGCATTTTTCTCCACTCTTGTGCTACCACTTTATAGCTTATTACCAGTCCTGTACTTCCACATACAATTCTCATACCAAAACCACTTTGCTTTCCAAAGATCACTAGTCTTCTTCAATACTATGGTAAAACCTCTTAGATCCTAAGCTTGAAATCTAAATCCTCTCTTATGTTTCTTTGCCTGCTCTCAGTTGAGGTTGTTCTGATTCTGTGTTGTTGAAAAGTATCACATTGAAAGTAAATATAGTAGTATCTTTATTATATTATGTGTCTTTGCACATCTTATTTTTAAAAATCTTTTTTTTGTTTGTGGCTGGGAAATAATTTGATATTCTTCTGCATGAAAATTATTTATTACCATAAACTTAATTTAGGTTTTAACAATTCAAACCTTGTCTCTTTTAGCAGCTTCATGTTTGCTTTCCTATAAGATAAAAAAAGTATCTTATCTATATCTGTTTATCATTTTATGTCATTATCTTCATAACCCTTTCTCTGAAACAAACATGAAACCTAGAGCATCATCCATTATTTCTTATGTCAAATTAACAGGCATGAATAGAATCCTGAAGCCACCAATATATTTTAATGCTTTTCATATTTTTTTCTCACCACAATCTAATTTGAAATTCACTCTATTTACAAGTCAGTCCATTCTTCATCTTCCTAATCTCACTCCCACGTCTACTGACGCCAGCCTTCTGTTTTCCTCAACTTTTCTCACACACCTTCTTCTGAATCCTCTGACTTGTTCACTCAAGCAGCTCTTTTCTCTCCTGTCAGGCTCTCTTTAACATGGGGCTTCCTGAGCTGATATCATTCTGCTCTCATCACATTAATCACTCTTTACCTAAATCTCAAATCCAGATGGACTAATCTGCTCTTATAATTTCAACCTGCTCATTTCTTTACTGGCTTCTTCCATATCTAAAACCCCATGAATAAAGGTTGCCTTATGAGGTAGTAAGTTAAAGGTATTAAGTTAAAGAAAGTTCATTATTTATTTCATTTAATGTATAATATCAAAACATTGCTGTTTAATAAATATCATATGTTACTAGCAATAACTTCAGGTTAATAACATACTAGATGATTAGATATGATGTAGTCAAATAAGAATATCTTTAGGTCCAAAAAGATAAGATATTCAAATTTAAGGAATACTTATTTCATCTAAAGACAGATAAACAAATGTGCTTCATAGAAAACTATCTCTCCCCAGCCTCTACTCCAGGCTCTCCAGTTTACATGCTTGCACCACAACTCCCAAACCATACAACTTTTAGTCAGTACATCAGCTAATGAACCAAATTTTCCTGAGGCTTATGGATTTCCTCTTGGCCATCTAAACATTTTTGTAAACAAAATGCTCTAGAGCAGTAGATTAAACTAAGCTCACTATAGGTGTGGCTATAAAGACCCACACCAAAAGTGTCTAAATTTGTAACAGAATATTATGTATACTCAGAAAATGTGGCTCAGTATGAATATTTTTTATTTGAATATTCCCCTAAATTTCCTTTATCTGTGTGTGTTTTTTATTCATTTGTTTTATTTTTGTTTTTATTTCCTCACATACTACATTGCATTTCTAGATTGGGAAATTCCTAACCAACTTATATGAGGACATCTTAAATTTTTAACCTATGCTTTCCCATTCACCTCAGTAGGTGTTTAATGCATGATTTGTGAATGAAAGAAAAAGGATTAGTATTTGTAGCTGACCTTTGTCTAAAGAGACTTCTCAATTATTAATTGTTTTATCTCACTTAAAAAAACTCATACAGTTGTGAGAGGACACAACTCTCAAAAAAATTTTGAGGTAATATTTATTGCCTTATCTTCAATCACTAATTCTTATCAAATGTTATCCAAAAATGTCTCTAGCCATATGTTGAGTTTGAGCTTTAAATCATATATCTAACTGTGTAATTTACATCTCATCTTAGCTCTCTTAGATATAGACAACTGGACTCATTAGCTTTTCTGTGCCCTTACCCTTCCCTGCTGACCCAGCACCACCTCTGGCCTGTGCTGAGTAGAGTGACTGGCACCTCTACCTACTAAATGACTCAAGTCAGAAACCGAATACCTTTTTTTTACTTTCTTGTCCCTCAAGTTCACATAATCAATAAATCTTACCTCTGCTTCCCCCTAAAGGCCCTTTATATACATTCGCTTCTCCTCTTTCTTACTGGCCTTATTTTTAATCTAGGCAAAACTATATCTAGTTATAGTAATTAATTTTCTCTCTGCCTTGATTCTTTCTCAATTCCAACCATTCCCCACACTGCATTCAGTCATCTTTTTAAAAGTGATATCGTAACTTTGGCTCTCTGCTTAAAGCATTTTGTTATTTGTCTTAGAATATGTTCAAACTTTAAAAATATATGTTATACCATGATACAGTACTTACCTCTCAGATCAGATTTCTTGCCCCTTACCTAATGCCTCTCCACATCTAGAATTTTCATTCCTATTAATCTCAATTTATTTCAGTATCTTGAACATAACACATTTTCTTTTACTCGTGGGCCTTCTCAAATGTTGTTTCTTCCAATTGAAATCCTCTCCACTGCCACATGCATCTTTCAGACTAGTCAGTCTTCATATTTCAGCTCAGACATATCTTCTTTTGGAAAGCTTTTCTTAATTTCTAAAGTCTAGGTTCAATACCCTCCTATGTGGTCTCTGTGCACGTGGTTGGTGCTTCACTAGTCAGAGTATTGATGTTTTAATGCCACTTTAAATGTCAGTTTCCTCAAAATCAGCCAATAGTGATTACAGTGTGGTGGTTATGGTGTTCTTAGAATTTCTAATTGTTTTTTACCCTTCCTTCCTTTCTTCTGTTTTGTCTTTCTGATTTTTTTTCTTTTTTACACTAATGCTTTTTATCATATCAGAGATGTGTCTAACATCTCAATCCAATCAGGTATCTTATCAGGATATTTTGATTTATTTTTTTTTCAGAGTCCTAACTCTTGAGGGTATTTATCTTTTATTCTAATCCAGACTGATTCTTATATTGTTATTATTGTGGGATTTCCCTTTACTATTTTCTTAAATTGTTTCCAGTTTTTTTCTGTATTTCATATCATACTTTTATTTAGTTTGCATTTCTGCTTTGCCCTAGAACATTCTAATGTAATTATCTAAGAAATGTTAATGAAGGTAAATTTCTAGAATTTTTTCTTGTTATGAAAATATCATGATTAGATTCTCACACTGGATTACCACTGTGACTGTAGGCTGAAAATCAGTTTCTCTCTAGAATTTTAAAAGCATTACTCTATTGTCTTTAAGCACCCAGTGTTTATGATAAGATTTTTAAAAATGTTTTATATTGCAAAAGCAGCTTCAAAGATAATACAAAACATTCTGTATGCCCTTTCTACTAATTTTCCTAATGTTATCATCTCACATAGTGGTATTCTATTTTTTACAACTAAGAAATTAACATTAGTGTAAGACTATTAACTAAAACAGAGACCATACTTGGAATTTGCTTTCAAACAACTATTATAGTTAATAGTTGTTTCACCGATGGACCCTCTTTTTTTTCTGTTCTCCGATCCCATCCAGGATAACATGCTACATTTAGTATTTGTGTCTCATTAATCTCCTTCAATCTGACATAATTCCTCAATTTCCCCTTGTTTTTTTTTATAGTCTTGTTATTTTTTAAGAGAACTGGTCAGGTATTTGGCAAAATATACCTTGGTTTTTGCCTTGGCTAATGTTTTGTCATAATCAGATTTGGGAATGTCATTGAAGTGCCCTTCTCTTCTAGAAAGAATTTTGATGAAAGTCTGATTTTAATCTTTTGTAGATAACTAGATTTTTCTTTGTAGGTATTTTCTGTGATTTCAAGTGATGGTTCCAAGCATGGGTCTTTGTTTTTATTGTGCTAGGTCTTCAGTGAACTTTTTAAAATATGACTATATTTTTTAATATGACTATTTTTAAGTTCTGAAAAATTTAGTTTTATTTCTTTTTTAATATTTCCTATGCTATTTTATCTTTATCCTTGCTTAATCTTATTTATAGCATCATTTATTAGCAGTTTGCTTATACTATATTATGAGTTGCTTTTTTTCTTGAGTAAATTAATCTTGAGAATAACTTATTTGTTTTTACCCAAAGTTTAAGAGGTGAAACAAACTTTTTTCCCCCTGATCTCTACACATTCAAAACTGAAACATAGACAGGCATTATTTTGGCTTTTCTTCTCTTTTATATCATTATATTAAAACTTATTTGTCTTATTTTGGTCTGTGACTACTTGAAGGCAATAACTCATAATTTTCAGCATTCTTCATCTCCTTTTGTCCCACAGCTGGCAGGGTGGGCATACTGAATGTATGACTTGGCTTTATTTCCACTATCCTAAAAAAATGGGAGCCAAGAGTGTGTTCCTTCTGACACCAGACACTGTAAGCAAAGTGTGGCTGTGTTTTCTCTGGCAAATTGGGAAGATGGACTATAGTTGACATTAAAAAGATGAGTTTTGGTTACCAGCTGCTCGGCTCTAGGTTCCTGCAAGGCTTCCTGCCACAATATGAGGTAATGTTTCCTCTATCATCAGCAACACTTTCCACAACTAAATTTTAGACCATTAGATAAAAGCTAATTTTATGACATTTTTTTTTTTCTCATAAAGTAGGTCATATGCAGAAAATGTAAATTGGAGACTGTCTTCCAGATTTTTTGTTCTGTAGTTTACTCTGGCTTCCCTAATCCATATTGAGTTACTTCAAAAAATATTTTTAATTGAAATTCTAGAGTCCTTTTAAAAAATCAGTCCATCAGATACATATAACTTGCTAAGCAAATTAAGGATTTTAGTCTAATACAAATCTTAGCTCTCATAACAGGAGCCAAGAGCAGATTTTACAACTAGTTCTTGATAATTGAGAGGCTATTTATCCAGGTTATATCTACATGATCTTCTCCCTCAAGCTGCCATCTAGCTTTAGCTACATGGGTATTAGTATTTCCATAATAATGGGGAAAAGGTATTAAGTTTGCTTCTTCTAGAAATGTTTTTTAAAAAATGATAAATGAGAGATTCAAACAAATGAATTACAGTAACTGCCTACTAAACATTAATGACTGCAAACAAAGCTGTGCTGTATTTTGTGCAATAAGTTTTCTTTTAAATAAATACATAGAAAGAGGATAATTTTGTTAGTTAAAATGACATGACAAAATTTCAGAAACTATGGCAATCTCTTAATATCAAAAACATTCACTGCCAATATAGCATTTTTTTCAAAGTGTAGCTTATCCCATGACATGAAGAAACCTCATAACTGTGTATCAAGGACCACCTACCTACCTAAGGGTCTGGAAGAAGTTTTCTTCCTCTTTCACACCTTGGACCCAAATGTTTAATTTGGTTATTTAGTCGTAAACTTGTTCCTACTCCTTGCTCCCTAGCTACTTATTTCAGCATTCATGCTGCCTCCAGACTATACGGGAAAATTTAAAGATCCTTTGAGACCAAAATACAAATGCAAACACTTCTGAATATGGTCATTTAGTCCATGGTGGGTCTAGAATATAAGTTCTGTAAAAGTAAAGTTTATATGTTTTATTTATTTAAAAAATATAGAGAATTTCCATGTTCATAAATGTGTAGTATTGTATGGTGAAGAAAAACATAGGTTTTGAAGTAAGATAGATGGCAATTAACTTTACCTCTTTTAGACATATTAGAGGAACTTTGAAGAAGTTAAATAATTTCAGATCTCTCAAGTATAAACGGTAATATATGTATTGAAATATTTGTCATTTATCAATAATATATAAATATACAAAGTTAAGTGTTTTGTGCTATCTGGCATTTAAAAGTACTCAATAATTATAGCTATTGTTTTTTAAATGTATATGTAAAACCAAAAAGAATATATTCTTAATGAAATTATGAAATAAATAATATATAAAAGTTATATATATGTATGTGTGTGTGTGTGTGTGTGTGTATCCTGAAGTGTTGATACAATTTAAGATTAAATTTAAAGTAAAGTTATCTAAAAAAAAATATGAGTGTAAAGTGAAATCATGTTAAGTATTCACATTTTAAATGAGCAGGCTTCTGAGAAGCTACAGCAGGATTCTTCTGTTTCTTAAATGATTTATACTTCATAGACATTAAGGTAATCAGCACTTATTCTTGTCTCCCTTTGTCTGTGAAGATACACTTAGTAAACAGTCTCATTTCCCCTTCATGTCTTCCTTTCTTCCCTTCATACTAACAATGACCTGTAACTACAAGAAAAATTACTGTCAGGTAAAAGCCTTTTTAATAGATCCTGCAATGAAAATTATAATTACTTTAAAGCAGTAAAATGTAATGCTAACAGGTAATACTCAGAAACACTCTTTTAACTCTTCAGTGATATTTTCTAAAGCTCTGAGTTTCGCTTTTCAAAGAATTGACATGTAAAATATATCCACTTTTATACTACCAAAAAAGAGCCACTTTCATTCCATATTTTATTATTGTAAGGATAGATAAGTGAAAAGACAGATGATGTCAAGCACTCAAATGATTGTACCCATAAAGGGCTAGATATGGGAAGTCATAATTTTTCAGATCCCTCCAACGTATGTCTTATCATCACACTGCAAGATAAAAGGCAAAGACACAACTCTAAGAAATAAGGTTAAAAAACCATATTTGAGTTGAGTGAACACATAGCTCTGGCCTTACAGTTTACTCTCACTATACACTGTTAATACTGAATTTGTTTATGTGACACTTAATATTTACTTCTGGAGATTTGAGAAAGATTACTGATAAGTGGTATGGAGCTAACGCTTCCATAAAAATAAATGTTAACATTATTTTTAAAATTATACAATATCAGAGAGACAGAAAGTTGAACAGTGGTTTCTAGGGGCCAGGAAGAGGGAAAACAGAAAGTTCTGGTTCAATGGTATAGCATATCTTTTTGTTTTCTTAATCACAATTTAAAATTTGAGAGTGGGAAAGGCTAGATAACTTGATTAAGGGGACATGGTTAGCACTGAGGTAATCTAATACTAGTATCCAACATCATGGTTTTAAGCTGCCTTTCTATACATAATGCATTGTTTAGGACTCGAGAAGGTATTCTCCAAGCATCTGGAAATAAATTATTTCCCATTAGGGTGGTTGAAAGAAAACTTGCCTCCCTAGTAAGCCAGAGGATTTTTTAAAAACACATAAAATATTACCTCGTATTTTGCTGTGCCTATTTTATCTCCGTACCTGGGATTATCTGTTTATCAATCTTTTTAGAGTAGATTCTTACCACAATTTATAATACAGATGATTATACAGAATTATTAGCTTTTAAAAACTGTGTTTTATAATTGATCTAAACAGTATGTATTTTATTTTAGTCCAGTAAATAAATATTGAGTGCTTACTGTATTCCAGGTACAGATGCCAATAAAATAAACTAAAAAAAAAAAAGGTCACCCTGGAGAACTCCAGATTTGCTAACACTAGAGGACTTGTCTTGAAGAATGACTGAGGATGAGTCAGATGGACAAAAGAGATAAAAACATGCGATAGTGAGGCATCTGCATGAACAAAGACCTGGGCAAACCTGGTACATTTCTGAAAGTGTTAGCAATGATGTATGGCTACAGTTAAGGCTGTGAGAAAGAGGAATAGAAAGACAGACAAGCTATGCTTAAGAGTTGGACTTTGTAAAGGAGAGTACCTGGGTGCTTTTAATTGGGAAAGTTACATGGTACCATTTAAATCTATTAAATATCATCCTGTTGGACATGAAGATGAATCTATAAGGAATGTAACATTGTTGTCCTTTACTTTAGTCCTCAGTACACTTTGGCTGTGTGTATTTGACCAAAGAGAACATTACAGAATTGAAGATCAATAAAATGCTTTCAAAAACACAAGAAAATTTTGCTTAAATGGAAATGATGGAATGAGCCAAACGAAATGTTTGGATATCTTGTTTGACCCTCAGAAGAAATAAGTAAGAAAGTCAGAGAAAAAGTGTGTTCAGATGGCACTTCCATTAGACCAGTTCTCATGAACTATACCTATGTCCAATAAGTGGGAGGGGTCTTCTATCCCAATCTAGCAATTGGGACTGCCCAGTTGCTTTAATGGTGCCCACTCACATGACTGAACAATTGAGAGAATATTCATTTAACATATGTAGTTATTATTTAACACTTGCTAACATTTCAAACACTGAGTATTTTTAAATAGGGCTCTAAAAATAAGCATGAAATAATATCCCTCAGGTACCTCATAGTGCCTTACTTCTGTGTACAATCTAGAAAATGCATCTAGAAAGATGCAAAAATTGCAGAACCTTGAGATATATTTCTTTTATACTCAACACTTTTTTATTCTTCTATTGTATTTTACTGCTTTGAAGTATGTAGGTCTGATACCTCCATTATCCCTATTTGTGTATTGTCATCTCCTTTGATGGGGGAATATTTTGCAACATTTTGACATTTTGCATACCATGCTTCAGACAGTGCTTTGCACATAGTAGTATATCTATAAATATTTTCTAGAAAAAAGCAGTTTTACATCTAATCCAAACTCCTGGACCAAATTCCCAGAGTAATGTGAATTTCTCTTTGTAACATACAGTTTAGAGCTAAAAACTGTACTAAATGGAGTGCAAGGATTGGGGTCAGCATAATAAGAGGAGTTACTGAGGAAAAAAAGAAGGTATAAAGCCAGGAGAAAACCTGGTGTGGAAAATTTTTTATGTGATTCCTGTACTTGTTGTTTGTTTTTCTTTTCGACTTTTAAACAAGTGGCTATCTCCTCGTACATAATAACTTCTAAATCTCCATTTTAGGGGTATATACCATAAGACTTATGATTTAATTATATATTTTAAATTTATCTATCTTTATTGAAAAGGTTTACATTAAAGAGAAAGGAGAAATCAATAATATCTAAAGAAAAAGAAGGAATTCAGACCTAATTTTTTTTTTCTTCTTCCCAGCTATCCAGCTTCATCTTAGTATGACCTATAACTCTATGCTGCAGGCAGCCTTCACTCAGCTCTCAAAATCATCCAATTCATGGAGCATTCTGAATACTGACATTT
This sequence comes from Macroglossus sobrinus, assembly GCA_004027375.1. NCBI lineage: Eukaryota > Metazoa > Chordata > Mammalia > Chiroptera > Pteropodidae > Macroglossus > Macroglossus sobrinus. The sequence goes on from PVKZ01000929.1 coordinate 10,547, forward strand.
TCTCCATATATACCTTCTATACATGTACACACACACACACACACACACACACACACACAGACAAAAAAAATCTCTTCTGACTTTAAATTCCTGTGATAATTTATTTATCCTATTCATATGACTTATCACTTTCTCTTGTTTATTAATGATGTGTTACTATTATTAAGTACATGCTATTTATCAAGCTCTGTAATATGTATTTTACAAACATAATTTAGTCTAATTATTTAAAATAATTTAGTTGATTATCCTTATCTTCAGGCCCTTTTTCTGTATGAGAGCATGAAGACAAAATTTGTTTGATTTTTTTCATACATGATACATAATATTTTCATGTAGATTCTTTCAGAAAGCTAACACATAATTATTTGATATGTGCATAAATGAATTAATGAATAATAGTCTTTGGTACAGCATTTAGTTATTAATCTTAAATCAAAAAAATTATTGTTAACTCTTAAGTTATGGTTATGTAGAAAGAATTATGAATTCTCCATTGGTACACCTTTTGTAGTAATTACCGTTATCTCCTTTCATCCTATTATATAATAAATGAGGGTTTTAAGCCATAATTCTGGTCATTATGAAGCCATGATCCCAAATTCTATCTTAAAAGTACTTAAACTTATTTTTTAGTTAACTGCTTTATTGAGGAATAATTAATATATAATGCATTTCAGATGTTTTAAGCGCACTATTTAATAAGTTTTGACATGCTTAATCTTTTACAATTATCATTGCAATTAAGATAATAAATATTTCTATCACCCCTAAAAGTTTGTTCATGCCCCATTGTAAACTCTCCCCCTGATACCTTCCTGATCCTATTCTTCCATCTAAGGCAAACACTGATCTGTTTATTGATCCTAAATATTAGTTTACATTTTCTGAAATTTTATATAAATGGAATTAAAAAGAGCATTTTTGAGGGAGAGGGATATCTTGCTGTTTTCATTCAGATGATTATTTTCAGATCCATCTACATTATTGCCTATATAAATAGTTAATTTATTATTTAGCATTGCATTGCATGGATATATCACAGTTTATATATCCATTTATCTGATGATTAATGCCTGTATTTTTTCCCCAAATTTAGGCTATTACAAATAGCCTAAAAAAAACTGTTTTGAACAATTTCACAATACTTTGTATGGACATTTCCTGTGGGGAAATACTTAGAACATGAAGCAACTATCAAGTTGTTTCCTAAAGTGCCTTCATGGCTTTAAATTTATACCAGCACTATATGAGACTTTCATATTCTGGACCAAATTGCTATGAACAGTATTTTGAAATTTATCTGTTAAAATAGGTATATAACTGTATCCCATTGTAGTTATCATTTTCAGCAACTTTTAATGTATTTATTGCTCCCCGTTTATCTTTTTGGTAAAGAGTTTATTCAAATCATTGGCTTTTAAAAAAATTTTTCACAACTGGTGGCTTATCTTTTTTTCGTTTAGTATCTTTTGAAGAGCAGAAGTTTTACATTTGATAAATTCCAATTTTCCAATTTACTTTTCATCATGTATATGGTATAGTACCTAAGGTAACTGTATCTCATCCAAAATCACAAAACATTTTTTAGAAGTTTTATAGTTTTTGCTCTTATATACAAGTTTATGATAAATTTTGATATACTATTTTACATGGGGTAAGATAGATTATGTTTTTACGTATAAATATTCATTTTTCCAACATCGTTTATTTGGAAGGTAATCATTTTAAAGAGTGTTTGCTCTCCAACCTTGTTCTTTATCCAAGTTTTTTTTTATTATTTTGATCCTTTGCATTTGCATTTAATTTCAGTATGTTTATCAAAAGCCAAAATTTGTGATGAATACAGTTACATACAGCATATACTTCTTTCCCAATTTTTAGGTTTTTTCCCTTGATTTTACAGAGCAAAGACTCCAGTAAAAATGGTGAATAGATGTTGTGAAAGTAGAATCCTTATTTTGTTTCTCATTTTAGTAAGAAAATATGTCTTTCATCACTGAGTATAATGTTAACTGTAGGGTTGTTCTTTTTTTTGATGACATTTATCATATTGAGACTTTGTTAACTTTGCTAAGAGTATCAAGAATATATTCATTTTATTAGCATGAAAATTATATGTGTTAATTTTTAAGTATTAAATTGAACTTTAATTCCTAGAAAAATGCCTCTTGTTAATTATATATTATCTGTTCTGTATAATGTTTGGTTAAAACTGCTAAAATTTTATTTAGAGTTTTTGCAGCTTTGCTTTTAAGGAAAATTATTCTTGTTTTATTTCTGGCAATATCTTTATTTGGTTATGATATCAAGGTAAGGTTCATCTCATAGAATGTGTTGGAATGTGTTTCTCTCTTTTAAATTTTCTGTAAAAGGTTCGAAAAAATGGATAAAAATTTTGGACAAAATTTATTCTTTAAATATGGTGGAAATCACTAGAGAAGCCATCTGGGGTAGAATTTTTCATTTTTGATAGGTTTTAATTATATGGAAAGCATTTTTCTTTGAGTGAATGTTTGTAGTTTATGTTTTTCAAAAAATTTGCCCATTTTGCTAAGTTGTCAAGTTTCTTGGCATACAATTGTTCACATGATTTCTTTTTTATCTCTTAGTATCTATAGTGTCTATAGTGATGACATCACTCCAATTTTTTGGTAATTTGGTTCTACTAATCTTTCCAAATTATGCTGGCTAGATATTTATCAGTTTTATTGATTTTTTTAAAGAACTAGCTTTACTATATTGGTTTTCTCTTTTTTTATTTTCTTTCTTATTCAGATTTTTATTGTTTTTTTCTTCCAGTTTTTATGATTAATTTGCATATCTTTTTTCTAGTTCCTTAAATTAAAAGGTAAAATTGCTAATTTGAGTCCTTATCTTTCTCTGATATAGAGGGTAAGCACTTCACACTTCACCTGAAGTACTTCTTTAGTAGCATCCCACTTACCCTGAGATGTTACATTTTTATTCAGTTCAAAATACTTTCTAATTTTTAGTTTTATTTTTCATTTTATACATAGATTATTTAGAACTATGCTATTTATTTCCATATAATTGAGAAATTTTCAGAGAGCTTTCTGTTATTTATTTCCAATTTAATTTTATAGTCATCAAAGAACATACTTTAAATGATAAGAATTATGTTAAATGTATTAAGTTACTTTATTATTCTGAATATCCTAGTAATGTTACATTGGAACTTGGGATTAATATGAATTCTGCAGGTGTTAAGGAGAGTGGTTTGTAAGTGTTATTTAGGTTACTATGATTGATAAAGTCATTTAAGTCTTCTATATCATCACTGCTTTTCAATTTCTTATATCAGTTTTTAAAAAAGATATTAAAATATCAAATCATAATTATGGAATTTATATTTTTTTAGTCCTATAAGTTTTTACTTAATGTATTTTCTTTATTATGGTAAAAAAATATATAACATAATATTTACCATCTTAACCTTTTTTAAAGTATACAGTTCAGCAGCATTAAGTATAATCCCAATGGTAGGAAACAAAACCACATCTTTTTATCTTGCAAACAAAAAATTCTAAATTTATTAAATGGCAACTCTCTTCTCTCTTCTCTCTCTTAGATTTTTGTAATCATTTTTTTTGTTTCTTTAATTTTGATTACTTTAAATACCTCGTATAAGTGGAATTATACAGTCCCTTTGTGACTGGCTTATTTCATTTAGCAAAATATTCTCAAGACTCATATATGTTTCACCATGTGACAGAATTTCCTTTTATTTTAAGGCTAAATAATATTCCATTTTAAATATAGACCACATTTTGTTTATCCATTCATCCATCAACAGACATTTATGTTGCTGAAAGTTTTGGCTATTGTGAATAGTGCTCCTCTGAAAAAGGGTGTGCAAATATCTCTTCAAGATCTTGCCTACAGTTACTTCAAGTATATGACCAGAAGTGAAATTGCTGGATCATATGGTACTCATATTTTTTTTAAAAATTTTGAGAAATTCCCATACAGTTTTTCATAGCAGTTGAAACATTTACAATTTCATCAACATGTACAAGAGTTCCAATTTACCCATGTCCTCACCTAAACTTGTTATTTTTTTATTGTCACTGTTGTCATTGTTATCATTGTTTATTTTTATAATAGCTATTCTAATAGGTGTGAAGTGATCATTTATCGTGGTTTTAATTTGCATTCCTCTGATTATATTGAGCATCTTTCCATAGAATTGTTGGTCATTTTCTTTAAAGACATGTCTCTTCAAGTTTTTACTCATTTTTAAAATTAGGTTATTTGTATTTTTTATTGCTGAGTTGTAGGAATTCTTCATATATTCTAGATATGTTTTCTAGATTATATTCTTATTAGATGTATCATTTTAAAATATTTTTCCCATAAATTGCCCTATTACTCTGTTGATTTTGTTCTTTGATGCAAAAAGGTTTTTATGTTCAATATATTTTCATTTATTTCCTTTTGGTTTTGTTGCTTATAGGTCTCCTACTGGTCTCTAGAGTTGCCACAGTGGTATTCTGTTCCATATATCTTTGTTAACTCAGTATTCCTATGGGAGAAAGAGCATGTAGCTTCCTAGCCTTCCATCATACTAATATCCTTACTTAATGTATTTTAAAGCTCTTTTATTAGGTGAATAAACACTTAAAATATTATGTCCTTTTGATGAATTCAGCCTTTCAATATTATGAAATAAATTCCTTTATCCTTGGCTATATTTTTTCTCTAAAATCTACTTTTCTTAATATTAACATCACTCCAGATTTACTTTTATTAATGTTAGTGTGGCATACTTATTTTTTAACCTCTTTTTGCTTTCATATATACAAGGTATATATTATAGGCAAGATGTAGTTGGGTCTTGCTTATCTGACAATCTTTCTTTTTTAATCGGAGTATTTAGACCATTTACATTTAATAATTTTAACCATATGCTCTTGTTGAACTTTTTCTTATCTGCTTTGTTTTCTGTCCTGCGTGTCTTGTTAGCTTTTACTCTTTTTTGCCTTAATTTAGAATAATTGTATATCATTTTATAATTGCATTTTATCTAATTTGTAAACTTAACAGATATACACTTTGTTATGTGATTTTGGTTGGTTACATTAAGGTTTATAATACACAATGTTAACTTATCACTGTCTACTTTCAGGTAATATTGCATTATTTTATCTATAGTATAAGAGTTTACTATAAGAGACTACCTTTCCTCCCCTCTGAAACTTTGTGCTAACATCACCATGCCTTTATCATTTCTATTGTACTTAATACTTTCATATAGATTCAGATTTTTATCTGGTTTTATTTTCTTCTACCTGAAAACTTCTTTTAATATTCTGTATATTGTGAGCCTAGTGGTTATAAATTTTCTGAGCTGTTGTATGTCTAAAAAATTCTTTATTTTACTTCCATTTTTAAAAAACAAATCTTGCTGGATATAGAATTCTAGTTTGACAGGTGTTGTTCTTCCTGTCCTTTAAAAAGTGGATCCATGCTCTTTTCACTTGCATAGATCCCAGTGAAAATCTGCTGTAATTCTTATCTTAGTTACTCTATATAATGTCTTTTTTTCTCTTCTGCCTTAATTTAATCTTTTATTGGTCATTTTTTTTAGTGAGCTGATTCAGATGTGTTTAGATTTTGTTGTTGTTGTTTTAGATTCTTGAACATCTTTGATCTATAGGTTTTAGTAGTCATCAATTTTTTTTTAATTACAATTATTTTAGCAAACTTTTTTCAGGGCCCTCTTTCTCCTTTTCTGATACTTGAGAAACTCCAATTGCACACATATTAAGCCACTGAAAGTTGTTTCATAGTTCATTAATATTCTTTGTACTTTTAAAAATTATCTTTTATTTTCTTGTTTCATTTTGGATGGCTTCTACTGCATTATCTTTAAGTTCACTTTTCTTTGATGCAATGACTGTTCTGCATTATAAATGGTTATTCAACATGCAGTAAAATTTTTATTTCAGTCATTGTAGTTTTTAACTCCAAATGTTTAATTTGGGTCTTTTTTACTTCTTCTATATTTTTATTTAATTTGTTAACACAGGGAATATAGTTATAATAACTGTTTCTATGTCTTTGACTATTACTTCTAACATCTCTGTCAGTTTTCGTTTCAATTTCAATTGATAGATTTTATTATGGGTCATATTTACCCTTTTTTCTGCATGCCTGATAATTTTTTAATTAGATTCCAGACATTATGAATGTTTCCTAGAGTTGATGTTAAATATATTCTCTTCTATTATGTGCTCTTGACATTTGTCTTAAATTTAGATAAACTACTTGGAGATACCTTAAAACAGTTTGGATCTCGCCTTTAGAATTTGTTAGGTGGATTTAAAAAAGTGCTAAATCCATGATAAATTATTTATTGCAGTGAGGTAAGACCTTTTTAAGTACTTAATGCAGTATATAATGAGGTTTTACAATCTAGCTCAAGACCATAAGCACTATTCCTTCCTCTGTGTGAGTGCTGGATATATTATCTCTAATTTTCCAGATGATTCTTTCTCTTGCCTTTGACAGTTTCCACTCATGCAATTGTTGATCAGTACTCAGCTGAATACCAAAAAGGACTCTCAGGAAATCTCAAAAGTTCTATCTAGCTATCATCTAACTATCTATCTATCTATCTATCTATCTATCTATCTATCTATCTATCTATCAATTATCTTTCTATCTATCTAGGACACTGACCTGAGAAGTTTAGTCATCTTGTTCTTCTCTACATCTGAATTTCCACTGTATTCTGGCTGAGTTTTTTCTCCATGTGGTATGACCTGAATACTTCTTTGAGATTGTAAGCTGGGAAACTTGTAGCACTCAAATTGATTATGTTTTATCTCTGAAGTATCAATGTCTTTTACTCCTTAATGTAAAGTGTCTTACAACACATTGTGTTATATATTTTGTTTATTTTCTTAATTGTTTGCAGTGATAGGGAAAATCAATTCCCTGTTAATTCATCTTTTATCATTATCTTTTGAAGAGCTCCTTCTTATATAGGTGATATATTTTTTTTAATATTCCAAATTAAATTTAAAATCAACATGTCTGAAACCATATTTTTATAGTTAATTATTTACTACACCCTAGATTAAATAATGTATATAAATCCCATTAGATAAAAAGTATTTGCAAATTTAAAAGTTATTTTATTTTAAGGACAGCAGCAAAAGAATAATGTTAAGTGTCTCTAAAATTCACTTCAGTACCTTGCTAAGGACCCATGAGATACCATTTGCTAAAGAACAGCTTTATCTTGTAGCTCTTCAAAGAAAAGAATTGTAAAATATTAAATTAGCATCTACCACCAAATAAATAAACATAAAAAAAACATAGTCTGTCAGAAATGGTGGAAAAGCATTTTTATCAAAACAACAACAACAACAAAAAAGATTGTCTATACACAATCTTACTTTTGTCCTCTAAAGTACTTGCATCAACAAAAACATTTAAGTGGCTAATGAGGAAAGGCAGTTTATTTGTTCTACTTTAAGGATATTAAATACATTTAATAATCTGGGAGTTTTAATTTATTGACAAGTATGCATCTATTTATTAGTGAATTTGGAATTACCTTTAGGAATGCCAGTTCTGACTAATAGACTTATGATATGATAGACTTAGATCATAGATTTTTTAGGATCACATATTTCCAAGAATTTTTTGGAAAATCACCCAATAAAACAATGTCTTTCTGCAGATGATTAGTTTTTGTATATTTTTCTTTTTTAGTCTGTTATAATGAATTGGGAAGCAAAGGTGGAAAACAAGATTATTTTCTGTTGATATAAGTTGTTTTAACTAATAATAAAATATCAATATCAAGATTTTTTTCTGTGCTTACCTAGAATTAAGCAATGTGAGATTTTTCTCTGAAACTTTAAATAATTTCCACTGCAAGGAGAATTTTACTGCATGCAGTTTTTCAGGGAAATTCAGTTTTGTCTGAAAAATATCATAATGTCTGGATCTTGTTTTGTTTGGATGAAAGACAAATGAAAGGAATGATATAAGAACAACTATTATAAGAAAAGGCCATATTAACATTTCAATGAAACTGAGTAGGCTGAAAGTGTTCACATCTATGTTGAAATAGAAAATAACCTTACTGTTTTATAAGAGAAAATGTTATGCAGTCTTTATTATATTAGATACAATTGTTATCATTATAAGAGCTAATTAAAAAGGAGCAACCCCAGTTATTATTGCTTATGGTATAATATAGAAGTCAATAGCATGCATATAAAACAAAAATTCTGAGTTCATATATATGTGTTATTACGTTTCAGCAGAGGAAGAGTAACCTATGGCAACGGCTGAGCATTTTAGTGAGATTCCATGAGATAATGTCATAACAAAGAATGTAAATGAATGGAATCAATATTCCAATAAATGTGTTTATAACTTCAATTTTATTAGAGAGAGAATAAGATCTAAAGAGGAAAATTAAGATCCAGTTTCTGTTCTCCAGCCTCATTCTGTAGAAGGAATGTCATCATTCAGAGCCATCAGGGGAGAAATGTGTTCCTTCAGTCGCCTGCTACCGTCATACTTTTCAAGGACACCTGAAGCAACCATCAGGCAGTGCCAGCAAAATGTTCAAAATCTACTAATGTATACAAAGGTGTGTGTATGTATTTAATTAGCTTTGCAAGTGAAATCAGGGAAACAACAAAAGGCTTATTCGGGTTTGATGATGTAGTCACTTAGGTTTACTACTAAGCTGAATTAAGAGAAGCAAAGGATACGTGCTAGATAAACATAAAAGTGAACAGACATAGCTTCCTGACTCACTCGTTACTGAAAGAGTGCCCAGAGTTTACATTCAATGCAGTCTGCAAATAAGGAAGAATACACTAGGTTAGAATCAGAGCTGCAAACCTGTTTGGCTTCAATATCATCAAATATAAGTGTCCACCTTCACCATACACACAAACTTTCGACCTTCCTGTTATATACTTCTTATGTCAATCAGGGACTACTGAGTAAATATTCCTTTTTTTCTAAAAATCTAGAGCAGAACAGGTATTCAATTGCCTAGTATAAGTTATAATTCTGCAAAGAATTTTAAATATATGGAGAGAAAGGAAGATAGCAATGAATGTAATGTACTTCACTAAAACTTATCACAGTTCAACTTCTGGGTTTATTTTTTATGCAGCATCTAGCATCAAAACACAAAAAAAAAATGCTAAAGAAACAGATTGCTTTGGGGACTCTGGTTTAATAAAATTTGATTTTTTTATTTCTATCTTTACTTATTTGGGTTAATTTGCTCTCACTTTCCTGCTTAAACAACTAAAATTTAGTGATCGTAGTTTAATTTTTTTGAAGATTAAGTTTCTGAACTTCCATCTGAATTTCAAGATGCATTGTACTATGCAGTAGACTCAAAGCTATATAATTAAATGGCTCTGTTTTTCTTTGTTTTGTGTTTATTATTTAAATATTTATATGAGTGTATGTATGTGTATGATATGATGTGTGTGTGTGTGTGTGTGTGTGTGTGTGTGTGTGTGTGTTGGGTGAAGTAACGATTATCTCTTTCTGCTAAGAGAGTACTATGTAAAAACAATTTCAATTAAGTGGTTATTTGGGTTCTGGTTAAGTATGGTCACTATTCAAGAAAAGAAAGTCCAGTTAATATGATTGCTTTATGTTCCATAATAACTTCAGCATTTTGAAAAGCATTGGCTTTCAATCTTGCCTAGATCCAGTAACTACCATTCAAAAGTTAGCCAGGGTAAACATTTCACACGCAAAAATTCCCATCAGGAGGACAAAGGGAAGAGGAAAGTGGGCAGAATCATTGTTTCATATACTGGCTTTCACAGAATTGTTTTTGAGCCAGGTGATTTCATGTTGGCCAAATACCAATTAGGTAGTACAAAAGAACTGTAATATAATATATTTTATTGTAAAAACATGCAGAATACTCTCCATGTTTTATCTTTCAGAACTTTGAACTTGGGATCACAGTAGTGAGAACAAAAGTTAAGAGCCTGCTTTCTCTATTGCCCTCTCCGTGTTGGCTGTTTTCCTCCCATGGGCATATTCTTGAACTTGGAGATGAAATATATGTTTTCTTCATTTCTCATCCCCTTTTCATACAATTTCCTGCCCCTACAAGTTCAGCTTAGGATATAATGCTAGACTCTTCCTCCTATTCCTTGTTGTTGTCATTTACCAACTATCAGATCTTCTTCCCTCTCACCATTATTCTTAGTAACTTTAATTTTTGTGAAGATGGTCCTTCCAAAAACCTGGACTCTTAGTACTAGGGAATCCTTTTCTTTGATGAACTTGTCCTCATGCAATTCACCATTCCTCTTATAGCCATTTTCTATATATGGTCATGACCAAGGATCAATCATTTTTCTCTTCAAACCACCAACAGAATCCTGGTCCTCACAATCCTTTGACTATACAGGATCCTGCAACCTATTAATTCTACTGTCTTTTCACTCTCTCCCTCTCCTCCTCACTCCTTTTATTCAGCATAACTTCCATGGCCAACAGATATAAATAATGTCTTCTATGCATTCTCAACATCTATTTTACATTCTCTCCATTGCAGTTACTTGTAATACCACATTCCTGTCTGGATTTTACTCACTTTCTATCTCCTCCAGCCTATGCTTGTATAACCTCTTATGGAACTAACTGTGACTGGAGAAAAGCAAACATCAGAGCTGACAGATCCCACTTTCAGTTCATGATCACTAACCCTAAATGGACCTTTAATGCTGCCTGGTGAGCATAGCCACACAGTATCTTTCTAATGCTTTCACTCTCCCTCTTTCTCAAGTTTCTCTTTATACCTTTTCCTCTCTCCTCAAACTTTCAACACTTCCTCCTCCATTCTCACTCTGAATTGGTTTCCTTGATTCTTATTTCAGTCAGAAAATAGAAGCAGTCAGAATATACTCCTACAGGCTCCCATAGCCTGCTGAACATGAGTCTGTACATTCTGCCTTCTCTACTTTCGCTGTGGTGGCCTGGCCATGCTCCTCTTTGAGGCTCACCTTACATCATGCACTAGTTTCTGTCTTCTTTGACACTCAAGAACTTTGCTCAAGAAATTATCTTTCTCTTCTCTCTCAACATAGTTTCCTTCACTAATTAATCATTCTCAAGGGAGTACAAACATGCTATTATTTATTATAAAATACAAACTTATCCCATTTCTCTTTCCAACTCATGTTCTCAACTTTTAAATAGCAGACGGCCTCATAAGAGTTGTTCGTAATTTATTTTCCCTCGTTTTGCTCTTAGATTTATCGTATTCAAATTCACCTCTACTTTGTTTTCAAATCTACTACTTTGTTGTCAAATGCATTCAACAATCTCTCCACTAATAAAACATAAGATCAATATGCATATATCCTTTCTCCTGTGCTGACAGTAGAATTGGATAGAGATGCATGTTTTTATGGAAGAGAAATCGTCTGTAAGTAGCAACGAGGATAAAGAATAGCTATCTCACTTCTTTCTCCTTTAAATACATCCTTAATTGGATTCACCAGCCTTGGTTCTCCTCCCACCTTACTGGCTGGTCCTTCTCAGTTTCCTTTCCTTTTTAAAATTCTCTTTATATCATATCCTTACAATGTGGAGACTCCAAAGGCTTTATCTTTGTACTTTTCTTCTATATTCACTCAGTCTCACACTAATTTAATTCAGTCTTATTATGTTTAATGTTTTTAATAGTGATGCTCTGAAATTTATATCTTCAGCCCTGACTTTTTTTTAGAATTTCAGACTCATAGATCTAACTACATATCAACATTTCATTTACTCAAAGATTCATTCTCAGGGCTAATTAATTGCACAGTGTGATACTGAGATGTTCAGATTTTATTTTTCCTTTTACCTCTCTGATTTAGCTTATTTGAGAGTGTTCTGGACATTATGATAGTAAGACTATTTGGTTGAATCTATGCAGTAATCTCAGGATGATCACAGGTTTCCACTGAAGAGTAACTGTTCTAGTTGTTCCTGGGCTAATAATCTCTAGCTTATGTTTAGAATAGTGAATTAAAGACAGAGAGCTGAGTGTAATAGTCCCTTGAAACAAGCAAATTTTTTTTTCCTAAAAAGTTTTTTTTTATTTCTGTATTTTAAAAACAAATTTTTAATGGTTATATTACTGTTTTCAAATTCTCTAGAGACAATGCATCCCCTTATTATATGCACATAATATTCTACTTTACTATTGCTGTCACCGAACTCCCTAATTTTAAATAGCCTCAAGTTTATAGTTAATCATAGGAGTTCTACATAGACCAATCAGAATGGACAGTTTGGGAAAGGGGGAAGGAAGATGACCAGACAGTGTTGGGAAGGGTGAAAGTTTCTCACTGACTTCACTGAAGCCCACTTAGACTAGAATACATACCCCACAAGTTTTCAACCCTTTTATTACCTCCAATCCAATGTCCTTATCTTGTTTTTGGTGTCCCCACCGTGGCAAATGCTCATTTCTTGCATAAATCTCTTCCTTAGATACACCCATAGTTTCTTTGTTTCTTCTCCTTCTGGTGGATGACCCTGGCCAAGAACCACCCAAATCCAAAGCTGACCAAAGCAAGTAAACATGGCTACAGAAAATATTTGACCATTCTCACAAGTCACCCAAGAGACCTTTATTCAGAAAAACGTGTGCCCTTAGCCTGCCTAACAATCTTACTTTTAATTTGGTCTTCCACTCATTAAAAAAACTATTCCCAAACTTTTCTCTCTTCTTCTGTCTCTAACCTCTTTTCTTCTTTCTCACTCACACTTAGCTGATGACTTAGTCTTTTATTTCACCATGAAAGTATTAGCATTACTTACTGAGGCTACAAGATAGAAATGATTGAAGGGCCCCAGGGTAGAAACTAAACTTGATTGCTTTTAAATTACCAGGATGATACAAAAGAAAATAGCACAGCCCTGTTATTTCTAGTTAAGATTTAGATAACTGTGTTTCACTAGGTTAAGACTGATCAGAACAAAAAAATCATTTTTCCTTCCGACTCCCAAAACTAACAGTATTCTTTACTTCATTGTAGCCTTTATTTTTAAGCACCTTTCACAATTATCTTTAATAAAATATTTGCATATTTATATATGAAATGATCATCTTTCCTTTCATATATAGAGACTTCTTCTGATCTGTTTTGTTTGTTTGTTTTGTAACTGCCTTACATTTAGCGATTTCTTAAACATTTATAGAATTGAGGATGATAAATGTAACTCTCTACTGTTAATAGGGTAACAGACTTAGCCAATTTCCAGCTCTTCTCTCAAGCTTGTTTAGATCCCATGGAGTAGCTCTGTGAAGTACCGTCTTTGTTTGTGGTCCATGACGGTGTGCTTGGAACATTTGTTGGTATACAGCAGTGGTCCCCAAGCTTTTTGGCACCAGGGACCGGGGCTCCTGTGAGACTCTAATGCCAGACGATCTGAGGTAGAGCTGAGGTAGTGATGCTAGTGCTGGGGAGCAGCTTCAAATACAGATGAAGCTTTGCTCGCTTGCCCGCCACTCACCTCCTGCTGAGCAGCCCTGTTCCTAACAGGCAGTGGACAGGTACCTGTCCGTGGCCTGTGGGTTGGAGACCTGTAGTGTGCAGGATGGCAGTGATTCACTTAGAAATAAAAAATGGTCTTGTAGATAATATACAAGAGGAACTTGCGGCTGTGAGTGTGCTCATATCTTAGAGCCACCTGGGGTATGGTCATTCCTCTGAAAGCTTTAGACAAAAAGCTGCAGAGTTATTCAAAATCTCTTACTATAAGGTCTACTGGAAACTCTATACAATCAAGAACTGTCTCTGCATAGGTTTTTTAAAAGCTATTCTTCCCTTCTGTCACCACCAATAGATATTACTTTTGATATCTGTGAGTTATATAAGATCATTTATATATTGTCTTAGAAAATAAAAATTGAATCCAAAAAATCGGGGGAGAGATTTGAGTTTATTTTGTTCTTTTAGACAAAATGTTCAAATTCATAACCAAAGACAGCACTTCTTGTGAAGACCTTGTGAAGATCTAAAATGTCCCAGAAGCCTTGGAAATACATCATAGTTTTAATTTGTCGTATTGTGTTTTTGGCTCCTTGAGCTCTTCCTATGTGGGAGAACTTATGCTTATTCCATACACTTTCTGAAGCAGGAGTACTTTGGGTGGGTGGGTAGAAAAAAAAATATATATATATATATACTTATTAACAACAGTTATAAATAAGTAATGGCTTGTAAAACTAGATAAAAGAACCAATTAGTTTCCTTCATTTTGAAGATGCTAATATTAAATTACCCCAGAAATGGGGGAATAAGCCCCCACTTTTTTTGTAACAAGTTGATCCATTGGTGGGGAGACTTAAGCTGAATAAACTATTAGTGGTACCTGCTTACATAGATACTGAACCTTATCAAGACATAATATATACTTCTTTCCATTTTCTAGTGTATTAATAGATTCCACTTAACATCCCTGAGAAATGCAGAAATAAATCATCTATGTTTTACTTAAGAGCACCTAATGATTACCTACAAGAGAAGACTTCTGAACCCTGATGTTACCATGGTAATAGTTGAGTTTCAGTATCAGTTCACTTTTCCAAATCATTCAAATGTTCCTGGTTTAAAATGTCATTACTAGTAAATCAACTTTGGTTTTAAAATATGTGTAGCAGTAATCCAGAGAAGTTAGCAAGCATTTTATGAGCCTTCAATGTAGCAATCCTAAAAGTACATACATATTTATAGATTTAATATGCTATGTATATATAATGTTTACACATTGTGTCCTAACAAAAATGTCAATACATACCTATTTTCATAAAATTGTTGTGATAAATTTCTGTTCTATCACATTAAGAGCCCAAATATTTGTTTCCTGGAAAGTCGACAGGAGCTTAACAAAAAACATATTCATATATATACATAATACATACATATGTAAATATATATGTATTCATAGTTTTCTCAAGTTCATTTACTCTAAAGGCAAAGGGTCAATATAAATTTGAAGTGCAGTGAAGATATACAATATTTTTATTTTTATTACTTCCTGTGTCACCCCTTCTATGCATTTTTATGATAGCTAATTAGTAACACAAAAAAAATGAAAGAAAATAGTTTCAGCCCCATTTTCTACAGCTTATAAAACTCTTTTATGTTAAACTCCCAAAGAAATGAGTATCATTTTGTCTTTCTAAGTATATAATAGTTTTATTCTTTGGAGTTGTTGGGAATAATTTTATAGAACATCATAATGCAAAAAAGAATTTCAAAATATGGCTCAGGAAGAACTACAACCATATGTACAATTCATAAAAATAAATCACGTCATTTCTGGCTGTTAATTAAGTCTGTTTAAAAGCTTTTCTCTCTTACTTAATGCATCTTTGAGAATAAAAAGTAAAATAAACTCATTGACCAAAATGTACTAATATGCAGTTAATTTAAAATATAAAAAAGTTTTGAATCTCTGTATATCCAAAATTAATTACTGAGAGGGATAGGGTCTTTTTTTCATTTTGACAAGAATAGCCAATTATAATTTGGTACTTCAAATCCTGCTTCTATGAAATATAGAGACTTCAAAATTTATCCAAAGCAACCTGATTATTTCTCAAGAGCAAATTTACCTTGGAAAGCATGTCTTCCCTTAGGTAGCATGCCAATGGATTAAATCCTCTATAAAGTAGTCTGTGGTGGGTGAAAGGGAAAAAATTAATAATTCAATTTGATTAATTTTTTGAAACATATTTAAGGACATGATGAAGGCATGTTCTTTAAAAAAGCCTTCTGGGTGTTCATAACTCAATGTGATTTTTGTTAAGCTTCTGTCAACCTCCCAAGAAAAATTATTTTGAGCTCTTAATGTAGAAGAATAGAAATTTATCACTAAAATGTATGAAAATAAGGATACATTGACATTTTTGTTAGGATAACAGGAAAAACTTCTGCTCAGATATTGGCAGTTTACCAAGCATCTTAACAAAAGATTTTATTTTTCTCTTCAACTGGTCACCCAATGCCATTCTGATGGAAAGTCTTCTGCCATGTGCAGTCTGGAGGTACCTTAGAGACTATCTATATTCAACTCAGTGTGTCAAAAAAAAACAAACAAAAACATGATGTGTGGATACTCTGCCTGATAGGATCAATGTAAATTCCTCCAGCTTACTTGGCTGGAGGGCATCAGAGCTATATGGACACAGACCCCAACATTTAAAATGTCCAGACCAGTCTGTCAGTTTAGTCAGAGGAAAGATTACTGGGCTGCTTTTTATTTTGTTTTCACTTTGCATAATTTTAGAATTCTAAACTACTTAATATTTTGGCTTGTAGCAGAAAAAGTTAAAGAAGCATCCAGCTTAAAGAAGAACAAAAGTAGAGAGTTTCCTTTTGGATGACTATGTTTGAACATTAGGCTTTTTATGCTTATGATGAATCGTTGTTCTAAGTGGTTTACATATTTATACTAATGTAGCCCTGAAACTATCTGACAGATAAGAAAATGAAGGCAATGGATAGAGGTTACTAATTAGCCCAAGGACATTTCTAAATAGTACAACATTGGGACTCAGCATCCAATCTTGGAGACAAAATGTTTTTCCTCAATTTCATTCTCCTCTAATGGTTAAATAACCTAATTGAAGATTTGTTTTTCTTAATTTCTCTTAATTAAGTAGATTTGGCATTACTTAGGTTTAAATTTAAACTAATTCTATAAACCATTTTATAACATAGAAATTAGATATTAAGAAATTGCCTTCATTTTTTCTAATTTTCTTTATGTATTCATTCACTGAACATTATTTATTTATTTATTTTTTAATGAACATAAACATGATGTCAGATCTTCCGCTGACTCTGGGCCTATTGTCTGCAACAAGACAAATATAAGGCTGCACTGAGCTTCGAGCTCACATTCTAATGGGGAAATGAGAAACAGTCCTCATGCATGGAATGAACATTTCAAAAGAGGAAGCACAGATTGGTGTGATGCCAAGGAGCAAGTGTGTGTGAGGAAAGAGCTGATGAAGGAAAGAAAGGTCAGCAGCAGCAAATGGAAATCATGCTGAGATTTGAAGGTGGGAAGGAATTAACTAGTTGCAGAGAGTGGAATGTATTCCAGAACTTAAAGACCAATATGACTGAGTAAACAGACAATAAGAAGGGACTAAGGATGAAGCTGCTGAAGAGGCAGGGCTGGGACATGCAGTGACTACCAGCTGAGCTGAGGACTGGGGACTTCACTGAGTGAAAAATGGGGAGCCAATCAAGGTTTAGGACCTGAGTGAGGTCATATTCCAATAACAGGTTTTAAAAGCTGTCTCTGATACAGTTGTAGATAAGAAGATTATATTTATACAGCAGTGAGATTACACAGTTGTCCAAGCTCAAAATGGCGGAGGCTTATCCTTGAGAGGAATCAGTGGGGATGAATTGAAGAGACTCTTAGTTTGTAAAGTGAGAAGGCCTGAATAAATAGCAGGCGGAAATGCAGCAGAATAAGGTGGTGGATGAAAAGAGAGAAGCCGCTAACAGCTCTCTTGTTCCTGGCATTAACATATTACTGTGTTTCTTTCTGGATTCTTAGATCTCATAACATGATGCAACCTATAATATTTATATAACTACTTATTTTGCTTCCACAAGTCTTTCTAATATTAAATGTTTTCTAGCATTCCATGTGACCTATGGATGTTTATTTTCCCATTTCTGTAAGCGAAGGCCTATTGGAATATAAGTAACATTTTTAATTCTTGTCAAAATACTGTCATAACACACATACAAAATTAAAATAACTTTAGATTTTGTTATATTCCTATATTTACATTTAAACTTAATTTTATGGAGATTACTCAGAGCCCCCACACACAGTTCTATTGCACTGTACAACGTGCCTTGCCAGGAAAACAGTCATGGAAAAAAACCACAGTTGTTTAGTTTCCTGGTTGTTTAAATTGACTGTAAAAGATGATATAGTTCTTCAATACTATTGAATAATGTTGCTCAGACCTTTTTGGGGTATCATTCAACTTCTATAATAACATCATTAGACAACCGAATCAGTTCTATTATAAATAATGGTTAATACACTGAAAATTCTATTCTATCAGTGATATATGCAAAACACCTAAGATAGAAAAATATATAAAATGATTCTTTGAATGTATTCAGACCATGCCATTGATGTGAAGATAAGAATGATGTGAAGATAAGAATGAATTGTCTTCTACATGTCAGACACCAAACTAAGAGTTTCACATGTATTAATTCCTTAAACCTCAATCAAAATTGTGAAGAAGGTAATATGTATACCTCTATTTCATAGATGTGAAGAGAAGACATAGAAATGAAGAATCCTTCCCAAATTCAAAATCTAGTAAGCCATGAAGATAGGATTCAAAACAACCACCCTTTCTCAAGAGCATATATAACAAAAACAAACAAACAAACAAACAAACAAACAAAAACCCACAGGATTTCTCTTTATGGAGAGTTATTCTTATGCCCAGAGATGGAAGGCTAAATTGCTGATTGCATATTTGAATAAACACACTTTAAAATAATCCTATTTAATGTACACTTGCTGTGTCTTTTCTTTGGGAAAGTTAACATGATAAAGAAAATCTGAAATAGAGTAGCTGCCCTAACTGGAACTACATTTACTGCCATTTGGCAGGTAGACTTCTTATCATGCAGAAAAATATCAGGACAGACAGTGCACAAAGAAAATAAGACCATCAACAACAACAAAAAAAATAATGAAGTTTGTAAAAAGCACCTTTTCAAAAACGAATGGCTGTCAGGAAAAATCAGTTTTCTGTGGACAAGACCAAGAGCTAGGAAAGAGGAAAATAAACATGTTTAAACTATTGGAGAGTCCATAATTTAAATATAGTCTTCTGGTGAGTGGTAGTATGTATTGAATCAGTTCCAGGGGCGGCGATAACAAACGTCACGCTGCATTTCAGGAGGCACAGGAGAGGAAGCGGGTGTAAGAGGAACGAATGCATGATTGATTCTGAATATTTTGGTTGCCTAGAGAAAAGGAGGTTGGGGCTGCAAAGTAGATCTTTGAAGATTTAATAGATTCCTCATTCTCTGTCAGTTGGTCCTTTCAGATCAGTCAAGAATGAGTCCTGCTTTTCCTTATACTTAGGTATTTTAGCTATGGCTTTTAGGTTAAAAAAATCAGGTCAAAGTTAAGCTAACAGACAATAAAACTCTAAAATTAGAGGTACTGTTTTTATTCAGCAGCTAGATGAGAATCTGCAATGAATTAGAATTTTTCAAATAGATGTTTTTATAATGACACAAGCTGTTTCACTATGACAAGTTCTTAGAAGAGAAATACTTGATATTGTTAATATTTACATGATAAATTGGAATGTATGGAATAGACAAGGGAAAAAATAGGCATAGCTCAACGGTCAAATTAAAAGTTACTTGTTAATACTAATGGCAAAATTCTAGTTGAATTGAAAGGAGGAAAGTATTGCTAATTATTTTTTTCTACAGATGGAATGCAAAACCAACTGTAAAAAATTCATGAATGAGACCCAGGGATTGGCATTGCAGCAAATTCAATGATTTTTGAAACGCATGCCATTTACAAAGAATGTACTATTATTCTGTCTAGACTTCATGGCACAGTATAATAAATAAAGACTGACAGCATCAATATATTTCATAAATACGTTACCGGAATTTACATTATTTCTGATTATTAATATATTCTAGGCTATCCTAGGTAAAGCAATAAAATAAAATCTATTGCTAATGCCATTTGTTAACAGACAAATAAATAATAATGACATTTATTTCTCTGAATATATTTATCTTCTTAAGTAAACCTAGGAAATCTGAACTTGGACCCATAGATAATTCATTAGCTTCAGTCCATAGGTTTGTTTTCTTAGAGTCTTCTCATACTTATAATATCCTAGCACAGTTTTTGTAAGATTGCTACAAGGGATTTTTTTTTTTGAAAATGTATATCTCATATAAAATAAACTATGACAAATAACTTGTAAAGCTATCAATTGACAAGAAAATGATATGACTTCTTTCTAAATAATTTCTTCTAGAGATACACACATTTTTAAAATGAAATCACTGGCAAGAGATGGAAGTCCACCAACAGGCCTCAACCTTTTTCAGTCTCACATTTCCTAGAGGTGTGGATACAGAGAAGGCAACTAAAAATAAAATTTTGGAGAACAATTAGTTACTCTTAAGAAATTTATAAATATCCTGGGAAAGCAACATGGTATAAACATTCTTCCCTATAGAAAAGATGAGCTACATTATATTATGTCATGATTTGCAATTTTATGTGTTGTAGAGATGCGTCACTTTTTTTTTTTTACTTTTATATTTAGAGATCACTAAAAAAGAAATATATCATTCTCTCAGCTGAAAAATTTGCAGGGTATGTATGAATGTACTCTCTTTTCACTTTCACAGCATTGGTAATCTTTTATGATGGTTTTCTCATCACTCCAACTAAACGATGAAAGATTTTGCCTGCCTCATACCTAAGAAGTTCTTCCACAAATACACATTCCTATGAAAACAAATGAAAGAGAGAGAGAGAGAGAAAGAGAGAGAGAGAGAGAGAGAGAGAGAGAGAGAGAGAGAGAGAGAGAGAAGCTGTCACATGGTGTGTGCTTGTTTTTCAAATAGAAGAATGAGCTTGATTGCTCTCGTAGATTTGGGGATATTGACCAGCACTGAAGTTCATGAGTGCAGTCAAATCACATACAAATCTACATATGAGTGTGTGTTAGTTGTGAATCAGGTTACCTGTGTCCTCAGAAATTGGTGTTGTTCTAGGATCTTGCATATAAAAAAATGTAATTTAGATTCTAGTGTATCATTATTAGTAATAGTTTCCATCATATAATATCGTGAATATTTGTTTACAAGACAGCAATATCATATGGGTTTTCTTAATAGAAGTTATTTAGAGGTGTGGTAAGTAAAATAATTAACTTGCTGTGTTTATCTTTTCAAAAGGTGCTTATATATATTCTACTTCTTTTATTACTCATTAGAAATTATTTTTTTTAGAATACTCTCTCCTAACTTCACATTTTATTTAATAAACATTTATACTTTTGGGTTAAAATCTATCTTGATTTTCTTACTGAAATACATGGCCCACAATTCAGATTGGATATGTATGACAAGATAGACATATGAGAAGAAAATTTTTATTGATCATTAAAATACAGACCAAAGGACTTTTGCTATTGATTTCAGACTCATAGTTTGCAATCAGCAAACTATGGCCTGAAGAATGAATCCAGCCCAGCACCTATTTATGTAAATGAAGCTTTTTTGAAACACTGTCACAGTCATTCTTTACATTTTGTCTAAGGCTGCTTCTGTGCTACACAGAGTTGAGTAGTGGCAACAGAGACTATATGGCCTGCAAAGCCTAAGATATCTACTATCTGGCCCTTTATGGAAAATGTTTGCTGACCACTGGTTTAAGACAATGATACAATTAGATACTCAATATGAAACAAAACCTAGACTAAGAAAGTCTTGGAAAACTTTTGTATCAGTCACGATGAACTAGGTTATACTGAAGTAACAAAAACCCTCAAATGACAGTGGTTTAAAACTTCCATTTCTTGCTCATACTAATATCTATCAGTGGGGCCTGAGGGCTCTGTTCCATGTGGTCATGGGCTTCACTCCAAGACTCAAATAGTAGGGGTTCATGTAATAGCCACTCTCTGAAATCTTGCCAGTAATCTTGAAACAAGAAACAAGAAACACAGTGTCTCAGAAACACATAGTGGTTCTTTAAGCTTATGCTAGGAAATGACATATATCACTCCCACTCACAGTTCTTGTTCACAGTAAGTCATATGGTCTAGTGGTACCCAAATTCGACAACTGGAATTCCCTTCGAAGAGAACTGGATATTGAATAACAGATATTTACAACATCTGAGGATGTTATTTATGCCTGGGATAAATTTTAAAAATGCACAGTAATAAGTTAAGCAAAGAGGGATGAGGGCACTTCTATTCCAATAGTTGCCTATGTTATAGTTTGACTGGAAGGAGTAAAAAGAAAAGAAGCAAGAGACAAGACTAGACAGGTGGATAGGATGGGTCCTCGTGGGCCTTGATGCAATCCCAAGAAACTTCACTTTGACTCTAAAGGCTATGGGAAACAAAACAGATGTTTCTTCTTTTAAGCAATAGGCCTACTGAAAATAGTGATATAATAAAAACATTATTTGTAAAATGTTATAAAAATATTCATGACTTAATTTGTACCCACATACAGTTGTTTATTTCTTAAAAGCTCTACAGTGAGATTTTGGTAAAAAATTTAGATTGAAAATTATAACTGAAAAGGAAGAGTCTATTTATCTGTTATCAGTATTTTCAAACATACTCATATGCAATATATCTATATCCTTCTTTCTAGACACTACATGGTCTAGCCCTATTATTTTTCAATAGAACTTTCAGTTTAAAAGCCCAGCCTCTCTGATTTATCTTCTTTAAATTGAGAAATAATTTTTCATTTTTAATTAGATAACCAGAGTATATTTAAAACAAAGAACTAAATATGTAATAGATCTTAAAAAGTAGATGTTTGAAATTTGTTTCCATTCATGCTCAAGTTCAAGATATCTAAAGTATCTTTTTATTGTTGTTGTTGTTTGTTTGTTTGTAGAGCTCAAATCAAATTCTTTTGATAAAATCTTACCTGTTTTACCTCTAGGATCTGCCTTCCTTGGAACTCAGTTATGCTCCTGTGGAATTCAGTCAGCACCCACCGCTATATTGACTCGCTTCTATTCCGTCTTTAGTGCTCCACTTATCAGAGCCCATTTGGGTCAGGTTCTCAGCCCTGAAGCTGTGTTCATTAAAACGCCATATACCATGAAGAGAACCCGTGGTGTGAGGTCAGGACCCCTCAAGATGGGTGGTGTGTGGGGTTTCCCAGGAAGGCAAACACGGCGCAGTTGGAGTCTGCAGGGTGTGTAATGTGGCTTGAGGTGTGTGGGTGGTGTAAGTGGGGGTCCAGATATAAGGGAAGGAAGAGAAACACCTGGGATGCTCTGAGTGTCAGAGGCAGCTCAGGGAATGTTGAAATCAGGTCTGACGTGCTGCCTCAGCGATCCATTCTTCCA
Source organism: Macroglossus sobrinus (assembly GCA_004027375.1). Taxonomy (NCBI): domain Eukaryota; kingdom Metazoa; phylum Chordata; class Mammalia; order Chiroptera; family Pteropodidae; genus Macroglossus; species Macroglossus sobrinus. Next base: position 33,734 of record PVKZ01000929.1, read on the forward strand.
AGCAGTAGCCAGATCTTCCAGGATCTTGGGAGTTAGGAGGGGCCAACAAGGAATCCTGGGATGAGAAACACCTGGATGCCATGGATGCTGAGGGCTCCTTGTCCTAGACTTGTCCATAAGGTGTCTGGTTTATACCATCTATCAAGCAAACCCCAAACCTCGTGAATGCCTTGAACCACAGCTCAGAGTCACAGTACAGGTACGCCTCTCCCCAGGGGCTGGCCAGATATATGGGGAGGGGATGGGAAGCTGGGTTCCTTTCTAGCACAAAGACTATACAGGAGTGGGACCCCCAGAGGCACTCTGCACATCTGTATACTTCCCAAAGACATAAGGCCCCAGGCAGCTCTGGTGTGGAACCCTAGGATACCAGTCCAATGGCTGCCAGGGTCCAAGGCTGCAACAATCCAAATATGTCATTCCATTGCATATCCTTGGGCCCATTTTTTTCTCCTGTCAGCTGTGAGGTATCTAGGATGTGTCCCTGGAGACAATCACTGATTTATCCTGTATAATTTTTATCATCCTCTACAAGAATATGAGCTTTATGAAAGCAGAGATTGTTCTCTATTTTGTTTACTGCTTTATTTCCAATGCCTGCAAATAGAAGACTTTCAAAAAACATGTGTGTAAGGAATAAATGAATAAATTAATGTTCTACTTCTTTTCTTTGCTTAATAGTGATACTAAACTTTTTAAATGATTATTTATTCATTACATTTTCTTTTTTTGAGTTATAACTGTTTCTTCACTCGGTGGTGAACTGAATCTAGCCCATTCACATAATATAACATTCAATTTTAGCCTAGGTGTGGAGACAATCTCTTGTCTACATTATTTTCCAGAAGTCTCTTTTAGTACACAGTGATATTAAGGTTCTTGTACTTATTTATCTGGATTTCAGTCTCCTGGCTCATTTTCCAGCAATTGAGTCTTGGGTGTTCTGACTTTGTCTGACTAAATTTGGAATTGTTTTTGCTAGATGGAGAGAGAAGTCAGTTGCAAGGGTCACATAGGATCTCCTGGACTCCAGGCAGCGGGAGCCCTTCCAGCTGGGCATATCTGCACAGCCCCAGCAGGGTCAGGGCATTAGACAATCTTATGTTTTGAGTTTGTTCATTGGTATTTTGTGTTTTACTTAATTTTGGTTATACATTTGTGTTTGCTGTCTCTATAACAAAAGAGCAATTTTTTATTATCTTTATCATACTTTTCTTAGTACTTTTGATCATACAATTTGCTACATGGATTTATTTTATAGAATTTTTTCTTGTAAACTCTTTTTCTCTACCAAATTATTAAAACTTTACAACCCTAATTTTAATTTCTTGTATTTTTTAAAATTTAAACTAAAAAAAAACAAAATTAGTTTACCCATTTCTCCCATTCTCCGCCATAACTTCTTATCAAAATATGCATAATTTTTATTCAATTTTTTCTAGACTAAAGTTTTAATTTTTTCCAGTAAGAAGCATATCTTCAGATTTCTGCATTAATTTTTTTAAAAGCATGAGTTAAATATGTAGATTCTTTAGTATTAATGGATCTTACTATATCTGTCTCTAGCAACTTGCTCAACTTTTCATGTGAAAGGGATTTCTAGTTCAGGTTTTTTTTAAATCTATGAATTAAAGATTCATCTTTTATGTATTTTTATTTCTATGAATGCATGCCAGATATTACATTAAGCATTGGGAAAAAGCAATAACAGACCAACACAGTAGGTGGCCTCATGGAGTTTTTCTTCCCAACCACTAACCATTTATTGTGTGCCTGTTATACTGAGAGCTGCAGACTGATGACCAGGTTATGTACCTTACAGGAAGTCATGCTTTGTGTTCAAATGACTCTATCTTGGTTTTTGCTGTTACTTACACACTTATGTGGCCTTGTGGAATTCTTTAAATTCTCAAGTATACTTCATCTCAGACTTATGTACAAAAGTAAATGCTTCATCTTCCTCTCCAAAATTGATCTTCCCTCAAAGTTTCCCCCATTGATAAACAACATCTCAATTCTTCCAGGTACTCAGGCCAAAAAACTTGAAATCATTTTTGATACTTCCCTTTCTCTTATAAAACTCATATGCTCAATTAAAAAAATATATATCAGCTCTATCTTCAAAATAGGCCCTACATTTAATACTTCTTAAAACTTTCACACCTACTATCTGATAAAAGTAACCATTATTTTTCACCTGGACAACAGCTACAATTTCCCAGCCTGTCTTTCTACTTTTAATTTCTCACCCTATAGTTTAATGTTCACAAGTCTGCCAGTTATTTGTTTGTTTGTTTGTTTGTTTGTTTACTTACTTACTTACTTACTTTTTTTTAATGCCTATAGCACCTGATATTCCCAGGTGGTCTCCCATCCAAGTATTAACCAGGCCCCAGCCTGCTTAGCTTCTAAGATCAGATGAGATCAGGCACGTTCAGGGTGGCATGGCTGTAGACTCAGTTTTTTATTTTTTAATAGACTTTTTAAAAAATATATAGTTTTATGTTTACACCAAAATTGAGTGTAAACACAGATTTTTCACATACAACCTGCCACCGCACATACACATGCAGCATCCCCCACTACCAACATCCCACAGTAGAGTGATAAATTTATTACAATCGATGAACCTACATTAACAAACACCCAAAGTTCATACTTTACATTAGGGTTCAGTCTTGGTCTTGTATATTCTATAAGTTTGGAGAAATGTATAATGACATGTATTTACCACTGCAGTATTATATAGAAACAGTTCCATTTTTAAAGTTAGTTTGGGTCTCTAGTCTGCTCAGAACTTTTTAATTTCTTTCCTTAAAATAAAACTCCTAATTTTTTTTTTTATAAAGTCAAGATTGTACCTGATGGGACTCTATATCTCCTTTTGGATCTTATTTGTCATTGCTACTACCTCTTTCTCTCTCTATTCCAGTCACATGAACTCCTTGCTCTTTTCAAACATAGTCCTGTTTCCAGATGTGTTCACTCACCTTTCCCTTTGCCACACTGTTCTTCATCCAGGCATCAGCTCAGGTTGTCTCCTCATATAACTCCAGCTTTCACTCAAGTATCACCTTAGCAGAAAGGCAGATATTCATGGCCAACTTAGTTCTGGTAGAAGCCTCTTCACTCTCTGAGTCATTATTCTGCCTTCTTTCTCTTCCTTTGATGGATAGATAGATAGATAGATAGATAGATAGATAGATAGATAACATACAAACATACATACATACATACATACATAATAGATGTTAGTTTATGTGTTTATTGTCTTTATGTTCAGATATAATGTATGTTTTATGAGATTAAGAACTGTACTCTTCTTTTTTACCATCATACATGAATAAATTCTGTGTCTCCATTTTTTCATCTGCAAGATGGATGTAACAGAACCACACATAGGATTTCTAGAATGATATGTAATGTCATAAACCAGAGTTATGCTTGGTGCAAAATGTAAGTTGTTATTGCTTTATCATTTTTAAGATGATACAATAAGCTTATAGTTTTTTCCTCTGGTTCTTTTTTCTCCTTTTAAACTTCAATTTCTTCGTATCCTTTCAAAATAGTTTCTCAACCTAATGAACTTATGCCTTCATATGTATATAAGTAGCTCTGTCAGTCTCTAGATATTTAGCAGCTGGCACTTTAAAATGCATTAACGTAATATTTAAAAAGATAATATTCTTCCAATAGAAAAACTGAATGTGTTGAAACTAGTCTTATAATATAGCAACAATCAAAATAACATCCACTTTATATTGAGAAACTGTTATGTGCTAGAGACTTTTTATGTATGTTTTTTCTAACTCTTACAATAATCTTGTAAGGTGGGAATTTTTACACCAAGTTCTCAGATCAGGACACTGGTTGTCAGATCAATTAAGGGCCTTGCCTCTTGATACCACATACCCAGTAAGAGGTGGGTTTGGGATTTAACTTATAAGTAAAAATAATAAAATTTCTTACCACCACTTTCTAATGTTGCTTTAGAAATTTAGAAAAGTATACCTGTGAATGTTACTCCTTAAAACATCAACAGTATCCACTTCAAAGGAAAAAGAAACAGCATGAATATTGGGCTTTGCAAGAAACTCGAGACAAAATTATGGGGAGGTAGGACCAATTCTACCTTACCTCCCCACCACAAAATCAGGCTCAAAAACAAAAACAAAAACAAACAAAATGGCTGAATGCAATCAATCAATAGCCAGTGAAATTCTAATGATGAGATGTTACATTATTATATATATTATATTACAGGATATATCAGTTTACTTGGACTACATGATCTGTACCTTCTCACACACAATAAAGTAGTTTCTCTTCCACACTTACCATATTTTTGTGAAAGTTATGAAATAGCAAAATTTTTATTTAAGTCTCTTAAAGAAGCATCACAGCCTCCTGCAAAAGAAACCACAATGTGGCCTGTGTGGGGCCATCCAGGATTTCTTATTTATGGCCAAGTTCATGTTTGAAGCTAGTACCACATTTCTGGACCTCTCTCCCATCTCTGTTGCAGAAGTTCACCTATGCTGTGTTGTGTTCCCTCACAGTCTCATCCTCAGTGACCATGCTTCATATCATAATGTAAAGAGCACAGACGAAGAGATTTTTATGGGATAAATACAGAAGTTAATTGGCTTTTTGATTATTGGTTGCCTGGTGGTTTTCTTTCTTACTTTAGATCAGGCTATCTGAGTCAGAGAAACAAGAAAGTTTACAGATGGCTAAACAGACTTAGTATTCAGGGATTGGCTAGTGTCCGCTGATTTCTGAGGAGAGCTATAAATTTTTGTAACATAAGGTTAAATTTCCTTTAGGTGCCTGAGGTGACTCCCTTCATTGTGTCCTTGACATAAGTGACTCCATTTCTGCTTGTTCCTACAATAGACATAAGGAAGAAATAAACATTGGCAAAGCAAGGACTACATATGGGTATTTGTAAATATCATCTACATAAATCTTACCAAGATGTAAGATAAACTTTTTTTATCTCTTTTTACCAATGAAGAATTTGAGTTCTAAAACTGTGGAGTAAATTGCCCAAGTCACAGAGACAGGGATAGTGTGTGTACTCAAAATTGTTTTTTTCCTTAAACCATGAAAATTAAAGTATGGCTTTTTCCCTTAGTATGAGTACTCAAAATATATAGTGTGTATATGATAAAACAAGATCTAACAATGTACAAATGTGTAAAGTACAATGCCATTCTATCAATTCGTTTCCAAGCATACTTTGGTGAACTGACTATTGTCATAATCAAATGCACAACTTCCTAAATTTTTCAATGTCTAGACAACAGGGGTAAAATTGTGGCTGGGCCAAGAGTTGCTTACACACTTGTTTTGCTTGGCTAACACTGTATTTTAGAAGCATTTAAATAAAATAAAAACATTAAACACACAAAACACACATCAGCACCAGAATCTAGTGTACCATCTCTTGAAAAATCTAAATATCTGAAACAATGAGGTACTAGTTCCTGCATGGCAACAATCGGCAGGCACTGGGAGGATGCTGTTTTCAGTTCACACAGCTCTTTCCTCTCTTATGTACCAGAGTCAGCTGTCTTTGGTTACAACTGGCCTAATGTTACCTGACTGGTCTCTGGGAGCATTTTGAGTTTGCAATACATACATTTTTTTTTCATTAAATTGCTTTTTTCCACTTAATGTTCTATGGAACTACTTTTTGGGGGGAGGGTCGGGGAGGTGGACTATTTTTTTATATCTTTCCTTGTATACTAGTCCATTTTTTAGATACACCACCATTTATTTAACCTTCCTTCTACTCATGAATAGTTAGCTCATTTCCAATTTTTGCTACTGAACTGCTTTAATGAACACTCTTATACATATAACTTTGCCACTTGTGTTTATGTTTCAGTAAGATAAATTCCTAGAGGTGAAATTGCATGATATAAAGGTATGCTCACTTTAACCTTTAATAAATTGGTCAATTTGCCCTTTAAAATTTGTTTTGAATATATTCCTGTAAGAGTGCACCAGAGCACCTACTCTCCAGAACTGGGAAGTGGGAAAATTCATATAGTAGTAGACCCTCATAAGTGAAAAGATTTGATGGAAAGGGTGCATTTTAGAAAAATGAATGAGAGTAGTACATAGATTTTATTTTTAAATTGTTTTAAAACACATTCAAGTCGAACTTTAAGATGTCTTTGTGGACTATGGCACTATCACCTTAATTCTAAAGGAAGACAGTAAAGAAGAAGCCACAGGAAACTGCTCCTCTATTTTTAGGTCTTCTTTGGTAAATACGGTAAAGAACTCATGAGAAGTCAGGCATTGTTGTAGGAAATTAAACTGAGTATGGCTTTTTAATTGTTCCTAGATTTTGACCTATTGTCTGAATAATTTCAAGGAAAAAAAAATTTCTTTTGAGAAAGAAATATAATAAACACCACTTAGAAAATACAAAGATATAGGTATAATTATGAGAAGAATGTGTTATTTTTTACCAAATTGTTGGTGGAAATATAAAAAGAAAATTAAGCCTTTTTAAAACCCATCAAAAAATGTTCACTCTGCAAAGAATACATCCTGCTTAAACCTAACCTCAGGTGAGATTTGTGAAAGATTGACTTGACACCTAACTCCTTAGGAATAATGAGAGAATCTGAGCACAGAAGTGTTTATGACTGTGCTCTTACAAAAAATAAAAATAAAAAAGTGAACAGCAATTTATGTATTTTTCTATAACAACAAAGATAATTTATGTTCCTTCATATAGTTCTTCCTTAAAATTTTATTTTAAACTATATATACCTCCCTCAAGCAAAATTTAGAAAATGACCCTTACCTTCATTAAGTATTAAATATATTTTACTCTATTTTCAGAAAACAAATTGCTTGTTCAAGTGATCAACTCTACAAAAACGAAATTCGATCATTATGATATAGGAATACTTCCATAACAAAGATTTTAAGAGAAAGACACTGAAATTCTCTACATTCAAATGAAATCAACTTTTCCATATCTTCTAAATCATTGTTTTTCTTTACCTTAATATGCCTCATATTTACCTGAAAGAGTAAAACTGAAAAGTCTCATTTCTTGCTGAGTAGTTAATGATAGTAAGTCATTTTTATATGTTTTAGTAAAGATTCAATGAAAAAAAAATCCATATATAACTTATTCCTATCCTTGATCTGCCAAGAGAACATTTTATAGCCTTCTTCTCCTCCCATATTCATTGTGAAATGTACCAGTTCAAAAGACGTATGGGAATAAATACAGCACTTTAGAAATGAGAATAGCGTTATGTTTATTAAAGTAGCCTATAGAGCACATATTGCTTAAAATGCTACAAATTTAAAATAATTTTATTATTGAAACAATATAACACTAATCCACTTAACAAATATTTATTGGAGATCTACTATGAGCTAATCCTTTTATAAGATGTTGTAAAGGATACTAGGAAGTATCAGATAGCTTTTTCTTAAACTCTGAGTAAGACTATACGTGTAGTCAAACATGGGAAAGCCCCAAAATTATTGGCCCAAATTGAACAAAAGAAAGGGACAATTGACAAGTGTAAGGCTGTCCACTAAACTGAAAAATAATCTGTTTCATGTGTTCAAGTTACAAAGAACTGAGAACTAACTACAAAATGAAGATGAGGAGATGGTGTAAAATCCCAAATATAAACCCCTCTTTAAAGTACCTATTATCATTCCAACTGAGACTCAAGATGTTAAATAAAGTGTGCTAAAGTTTTTATAATTAGTAAGAAATACTAACCAGCATCAAATAAGAAAAAAAAAATGTCAGTATGCTGGGAATACAGTAGATGCCCAACAAATTGTTGGGGAAGGAATGAGTAAGTGAATTGTTTTTAAACATGTTTGTAACAAATATTTGAGAATATTCTGAGTTTATGTTCTATTTTCATTCTCATAATGAGAAAATAAACACTATGAAGAAATAAAAAGAAAGCAGTTTTCTCAGGATGTTGGCTGTTCAACTCTAGATCAGGGATTAGTAAAGTACAACCTCCAGATTAGACATAGTCTGTGATCTGGTTTGGTAAATAAAGTTTTATTAGAAAATGGTCACATCCACTCATTTATCTTTCCCTATGACTTCCCCCCCCCCCGAAGCCTAAGTTATTTACTATCTGATACTCTACATGTATTCCCTGCCACCGAAGTGTTCCAGCAGCACCTATGGCAACCTTGTTACAAAAGTCCTAATGACATCTTAAGATAAAGAAATAAAGCATGAAATGGGGGAAAGGAGAGACATCATTTGTGCCTTCTGTATCTGAACCTCTTCATTCTATTGCGCAAATATTTTTTCACTTTTCTCTGTATAATAATATATATAATATAGATTTAATAAATATATTTATAATAATTTAAGTCCTAGAAAGAACTACATATAATAAACTGTTACTAGAGATTTTTAATAATCTATAAGCTTGTTCTTTTTTATATTCTGAGGTGACTCAAAAGCAAAGAACCAGTTTCACTTTGTTTAATCCATTACTTGCCAATTGTATTTAAGGACAGAACTCCTATTTTTTTCAGAGCACTCTCTTAACTACCTAATACCAGTATTTATGGGACATTCCTTAGAAAATATTGCTCAATACCTCCATTTAAAGGAACTGGGAGAACTGTCCTAAATAGTGTAGACATGCACAGTTAAAAATAATAATGACAAGAAGATTACTCACTAAACTTGAATGTCTAGAATATTAATAAAGCATATTACAAACTATGACTAAATATGGGGATTAGTACTTTGGCTGTATTAAGATGATGCAGCATGACCCCCAGCATCAGAATCACCTGGGGTACTTATTAAATGCACTGCCTTTCAGGCCCTGCCCAGGACATAATAAATTAGAATATTTGTGATGCAAATCTAGATTTTAACAAGACCCCAGAAAATTCTCATATATCTTATTATTAAAGAACCACATTCTCCATAGGATCAATAGAAATTTCTCAAGGGAGAGAATCACAGGACCCTCTTTTCCATGATATCTTTATTTTCTCCAGTTTTTAGTTGGATGTCATTGAATCACAAAGGACACCTGCCTTAGGATAACGTTAGGATAACATTAGTAAGGCTGTGCAAGCAGATTAATACAACTTTAGGAAAAACACAATGATTTTCACCCATCATTGCAAGCTGTCTACCAATTTACAAGAAATCAAGAAACTTTACAAAAAAGACTCAACTTCATTTTTCACCTTTCTATAAAGTTTTTCTGGAATCTCTCAGTTCTCCAAGATTTCCTTATTCTTTGATCTCGATTGCAATTTTAATTTCTTCCCCATTATTGTATAAATATTTATATTATGTTTAATATCACAGTGTTTTATTATTTTAAATTTGCTAATTGTTAGTTCCCTGTTGCATATACTAAAAAATGTGTTCATACATTGTGAGACACAGGGAAGACAATTCAAGCTGTTTTAATAAATACGTGTGACATGTTTAGTTTATTAATAGATGATATCAAGTAAATAGAAAGATATGAATCAGCTTTGTAAATACCCTCATTTATGGCTTTGTGAAGACAACAGGCATAAAAAGAGTCCTGACTGTGGCTAAGTTATTTTGCCTTCTTCCTTTTGATTACGTGAACTGGTCTCAGTGAGTTGTTGGGTGATATTCAGAGGAAACAGCAGTTCCAAGTTCATATAATATTAGAAAATAGTAGCTAAATGATAAAACTGAGAACATGAAAGTGTAAAGTTTGCTTGTTTCACTAATCAAGTAGGCTCAGGCAGAAATTTCCCTGCAGCACTGAGCTACAAGTTAATAGCTTGAATGCAACACCACCACCACCACCAACAACAACAACAATAACAAAAATTGTTATAAACAAAAGAAATGTTTCCCTGAGTGGAGAATATGGTAAAAATCGTGTACTTCAAAGTCACAAAAAGAACCAGGCATCATGAGCCTTAAGTAAGAGAAGTATTGGAAGGGTTCCTTTAAGGTGCTAATACAATGCACATGTAACCCAAAGAAGAGATACATGAATATTAATCAAGTGATGGGGTTTTGAATAGCAACAAGGCAGAATGGTAAAGAACAGAATGTGTAAATTCAGAAAGGAAACAGAGTATTATATAAGCTTGTAGACAAAGTTCAGTAGTGCCGGGGAAACCTTCAACAGATCAGAGAGCTCAAGAACAAGACCTAAAAGCAACCAAGAATATGGTTTAGACATTAGTTTTCCAAGAAATAAGTGAGGCTCCACATCCCCAAGGTCAAATAAAAGACTAAGCCCAAGTTTTCTCAGAGAAAGATCTGAGGCCACCAGCAGTGTCAGCATTTGACATTGATATGAGGAGGGTGTCTACTTGCAGGCAATTTTGGTCAGTTATGTCTGATGGTGAGTCTGTAAATTTAACAATTTCTAGTTTCTGTTGTTATTGTTGTTGTTGTTGTTGTTTTTAATAGCTCATCACTAATTTCTGGAAACCACAGGGATGGGCAAATTTCAGCCTAATGGTAAATCACAAGTTGGGCTTGAGAAAATGTAAGGAAGGGTAAGCTCTTTTCATTATGAGACACCAGAGTTGCTTATGCTGTGGCCAAAACTGACATCTCCAAACTTACATCTTGATCCAAAATCTGGTATAAATATCAGAACTCAGCAGGCTACTGCTTCTTCTACATAACACTGTTTTTTATATTTTTTCCCACACTTCTGTTGCATTGTGGCAACAGAAAGTGATCTATAACAGAGCTATCTGGCCAGAGCAGCCTATAGTTTGGAAAATAAAGAGTCTTTGTAGTTAGTCGTTCGTATTCTTAGGGTGGAGAAGGTTTGTGCCCTGTTTTTGTGAGTGAAAAAGAAGGAAACTGACAAAAAGAGAGACGAGAACCATGTCTCCTATCAGCTTTCAAACAGTGAGGAGTCCTAACATTAGACTGCATTTTGTTTTGTTGTTTGCTCGCTTCTAATAATTTACTTACCCTGCCCTCTTTTTGAGTTCTTTCAAAGTCCGTAGCTTCTGATTGCTCCCCTCTCCTGATTCCATGGATGAATGAAGTCTCAGTTATTCCTAAGGAAGCTTTGGTTTCTAGTCACAGTAATAGCACTGCTCCTCTCATGGTACATTTCCTGAGGATTTGAGAGCAATCAAATGTATCATGAAGAGTAATGAGCTCTAATTTAGAGTGAATTGAATGGGCTGAATGCTATATTTGCCTGAAATACTATCCTTCAGAGACCTTGTTTTGTGGTTAGGCTTTATTGCCCTAGTGTGTGTTGAAGCCAGCATTGATACTACCTCAGTCGGAGGCCTAGTTAGAGAATATAAGCTAATGTTTACTCAAAACTTTCTCTCATATTTACCTTTCAGCTTTCAGGATATAGCCCTTCAAAAAATAATTATTTTAATTTATAAGTATTTGTAGCCTACTTATCTACAGTTGAAACTAAGTAATAGAGAGGAGCTAATATAATCATTATCTTCAGAAAATTATTTTACATTTATGTTTTGTGACAATTTTTATCACATATTTCAACTCATTATTCTTTTCTTCTCAGAAAAATCTGTTGAACTTTGAGAAAATCCATCTTCGGAGTGAGAATATTTTGTCTGCCAAATGGTGATTGTTGACATTTGAAGAAAAAAGTAAACAGAAAGTGAAATAGTGAGATAATTATTTTTATGAAAAGTACTATCAGTAGCAATTATACTAAAGTTTTTTCTTTAATAACTTTGAACTATAAATAAGAAACCAGAAAGGGTGATAGGAAAAAACAATTCTAGATTTAAGTTACAAAAATTACAAAGATGTGAAATTATTTAATATTTTTACAGATATTAGTGAAATTAACCAAACAGAGATGTCATTTTTTATGGACACTTTCTCATACATTGAATGAGGAAGGTACAATAATTGGCTTGATCCAGATGTCCATGTGAAGTAACTGGAATTCTGAAATGATAAATTCTTGGAGAAATATAAAAAAAAATACTAGATCAAAATTGTTTAAATTCCTAATAAATTAAAAATAAACATTAAATAATTTCAGATAAGATAAAGTTAATACTAATGCTGCAACTATAATTTGTTTTATAAGACACTTCATTGTCTAAGACTGTAACACTATTTCTTCAGAGCAGATGATTCCCTGAGCATAGTCAGATCCAAAATGATAATAAATATGTTACTTTGTAGCTCCAATTTTTCAGAAATTTTTCTAGCTATCATTTATTTTCAGTCTAAAATATGTGTCATAAAAATTCCTATGCAGTTTCTTGTTCTAGCAAAGCTCTGAACTTATATCTAGTTATTTCAAAGAAATCTAAATACACAAGCTTTACCTTCTTGTCACACAGGGCCAACCTTGTGTCAATCAAGGCACTGTTTGGAACCAAAGGAATGAACTCAGCTAACAAAAACAAAAAGAAATCAATCATAGACATACAGGTAACTTAGGGAATCAACAATATTTGGGGACCCAGGTCCAGAAAGATGATTAGCTATAATGAAAATTAAGGTCATGCACAGGAACTACTGAGGTAGTACGCAGTCTCTGTAAACCCTAGACCACCATCACCACTAGTTCTGGACTATGAATGCTGCCAGCTAGAAAAATTCTAAGCCTGCTTGCCATTACATATGCAAAGACTCAAGTGCCAAAGAATTGAAAATGTTAATTAAACACATATTATTTTTTCTATAGTACCAGTACAGTGGCAGGGAGAAGCAGTTTCTTAACTGCTGCTATTTTAGTCAGAAAAGATAGCACCATCATGGACTGAAATATATTGTTTTGTTCTAAATAAATGTATGAAACATAATTTAAATTATTATCAAGGTTTTACATGCCCATTTTAGAATAATTAAAGAATATAGATAAGAAAAAAAAAGAATAGCACTCATAATTATCAAGCCAGAAATAACCATGTCAACATTTTGTTGTATATCTCAAGATTTTTTAATTTTTTAAAAACAAAAACATAGTACATATATATGTGATATGTGTGTGAATGCGCACACACATACATATGTACACAAAGAGAGTTGAATAACTTGAAAATAAAAAACAGTATATCTTAAATATTTTTCACATCTTCACAGTTTGTCTACATTATGTCTATTTACTTGCATAAATTTCACGATGGTGTTATGCCATAATTTATTCAATCCATCTATTGTTTCCATTAAGAGATTTTTTTTCTTATATGTTTTTTTCTGTTATAAACAAGCCTTCAATGAACATCCTTTTAGAAAATATATAATCATGTTCTTAGAATAAATTTTTAGACTGGGTTTATTACAGGATCAAAGCAGGGTATCTAATTGCCTTTTACATGAAAGCAAAACTTTCAGAGCATCTAACTGACAGAGTAAGCTAGCGTCCTGTAGTGAACAGCTGCTGACTTATAATTGGATCCATCTAAGTAATGTTTTTATAAACCATAAATATGTTTATGAGACTAGAGTCTGCAGTGGTTTCCCCTCTCCATATCATTTGATAAAGATAAGTCTCGACAAGGAAGTGAACCACTGATGGCCAATCAATCAGGAGATTTTTCAGAATGGAGTCTGGTCATTAACAAACAAATTTAAGACTGAAAAATTTCCTTCAGCTTCCTCTATCCAGATCTATTAATGTTGAAATCTTATCTATCTCACAAAACACAATTAAAATACTGCCATTCACAAAAACTTCTTTATAAGGAACTAATCTCTCATTTGCTTCGGCTTCCTTAACACATTTTTCATACACCATCTCCCGCATCCTCTCCTTGAACTTTTGCTTGCAAAGTGAGGTTATTCTACACATATGTTCTCCATGCCATCACCTCCCCAGTATTCCTCAACCAACACTACTTTCTCACCATTTTTTCCTAACTGGCCTTGAAAAAATTATTTATTTTTATTACAAATATAATATGCACTAACTTTAAAAAATTACAATTACAAAAGGGAAAAATTAGATGGAGAACAAGCTCTAAAATCCACTCCTGACATCAAATCTAATCTTACATGTTATTGTTTCCCAGGGTTTTTGTTTATACTCTCTTCATCTTCTTTCAATAAATACGTCTTCCTAATTGACACCATTTATAACTACTATTCAACTACCAATATGCAAATGATTTAAACTTCTTTCTTAATTTTAGAACACTTACTTTCAAGTGCCTATTGCATGCCTTTATCTGAAGAAGCATTTTGTTCAGTGTCTCTGCCTTGATTCTGAGACTAGTGCCTCTCCTGATTCCCAGAGGTCAGCCAGCACCTTCCAGTCTGGCGTAGGTCCTCATTCATACCTGGTAGGAAGTGTACATATCTTTGTCTCAGTTCCTAATGTGCTCTGAGATTTATGCTGGCTGCACATATTTACTTCTGACCCTTTGATATTGACTTGATTAATAAAACATAAAAATTGGCTTGTCCTTGATTACCTGTTTCTCCAGTTAGAGAACAGGCAGAATCAACTTTCTCAGACCACACAACTGACCATAAAAGAAGTAGTGGCCTCTCCAAAGACACTGTTACTAAGGACAGAAAATGGATTCCAGCAATAAACAACAGATGCGCACAACTACTCCATCTTCTCCACACCCACCATCATTGTCCAGGCTTTCCTCATCTCTCACCAGGACACTTCAAATAACTCCCACCCATACTGATCCACCACCATGATGAGAATGTTCTTCCTGTTCTTCCTTCAATTCTCTCCATTCTGATAAGATGACTGATTTTATAAAAACAAATGTGTCCTTCTTCCTTTAAACGTCGTAATTAATACTTATGACACAAATATTTGAATTCCTACACATAGACTTCAGACTATGTATAGGAATTGCAATGTTCTTTGGCATTCCATTTCTGATCACAGCCTAAAGTAGACTGTTTAGTTTTCTCAGAGATATGATTCATTTTTTTATACTTCCATAACTCAGTTTAAGTCATTCTCTTAGCTGGAATATTATTTGTATTTTATGGTCTTTTCTGACCCTTGTCTCCACTAGTCCACCACTTCTTCTGATAGATATAATTACTTTTGAGACTGTATTTCCCATAGCATATTGCAAAGATCTCTGTTAAGGTGCCGATTATTTAAATTTGCAGGACTTTATGTTTACATTTCAGTCTCTTTCAGCAGTGATTTGCTAAGGTTAAGTCTTCTCAGCTTTATAAACCAGGATGTCTAAGTAAGTGCTTTGCATAAAACATAAATTCAATAAAGGTTTTCTAAATTTATTTTTGTACACTTATAAACATAAAAATTTCAGAGTTGTTTAAATTATTTTTGTTAATCCAATCATCCTCAAGCATACAACATAGGTGATGAGTAGCTACGAGCTAGTTCATTTTCACTGACGTGTAAAAGAATCACAGTTATTTGTTGGTCAAAATTACTGGGAAAACAATCTGTACTATGAATATGTTCTATAATCTTTATAGACAATTTTCTTCTAATCAAATATAGATATTGAACATATAAGTACTATGCACAATAATAGACTCAGAGGTTGTTGATGTTTTATATAAACATGACAGTAGTGAGAATCTTTTTCTCAAAAGTTGATGGTTATAAATAGCTCTCCATGATGAAAGAATAAGTAGAAAATATCTCTGAGACTGTGTGATATGATGATTTCTTCGTGCACAGACTCAAAATTCTAAGTTGCAATGCACTCCATTAATTAAACAAGTCTACATGTCCATAATTTAATTTGCTTAAAGAATTCACAAGAGGGATGGGAAACCGGGTTCCCCTGCTTCCCATAAATGTAATTGACATAATGAGCAGCTTTCTCTTTTGAGTCACAATGCCTTACAGTAATACCTGCCTCACTTGATACCACACTCTTCTGGAGTTACACAGAGAAATAATTTCCTAAGTGCAATTGAACTCAATGTAGATAGATATCATATAACATCAGAGATTTTAGAAATAAAGTAAATAACTTTAATGAACTTTGTGGGTGGAAATGGCAAAACATGAGTCAAACAGTAATTCGCATCAACACATACTACATATTTTTCCCTCATTTTATTTTGAAATTTGCAAAATTTGAAATGAAAGGGGGAAAAGTCTTAGACTGAAATATGAAATATATTTTATTTTAAATAGTGGTTTACAAAGCACTTTTATATGCATTGATTTAGTGTTTTATGCATCAAATTTCTAAGTGAGACATTTTTATTATTCTCCTCACCTATTGTTCTCTTTATCATCCCCTTTCACAAATGATAAAACAGATGTGAAAAATTTAGTAATTTAACCTTAATTCTATGCCTTTTTCTACCATATAATTTGAATATTGGTTCAGCACCTATCATTAAATTAGAGTCATACTAAATGCTCAGTAATTATTCAGTAATTATAAAAAGAAACTTTTGTCATGTCACTTGTGTTTACAAAAAAATGTATTTATTTCTAATGTTGCCCATTATGGAATCAAATATCTTTATTATAAATTCCATTCTCTTCTAAGATTACAGTCTCAAATCTTTTGACTTTTTTCTTAGTTAAATTTAAAATGATATTTTTAGACCTCAAATATAAAATAACCATTAAAAGAAGAAAGGCAAGTTTTTTTTTTATTTTCTGAATGCACTTTATACCTCTCACTTGATCAAAGTTTAAATTTATTTTTTTTATTTTTCTCCTTTTTTCTGTTGGCCTTTTTCTTTTTAGTTAATTATGTTTAGCCTTTTTGGATTTCAAAAGCAATCCTTTTTTTCCTTTCCTGAGCTGCTTTGTTCACAATCATAAAGAAACGTAACCAGGGAAATAATAGATGTCATTTTTTTTACATGTTTTTGTTAAAAAATATTAGTAAAACAGTAAGAATGTTCAAGTATCCTTAGAATTGGCCATTTAAGACTTTAATATCTGGCACTGAGAAAAATAGTACTTTGGAAAGCTTTCATTTTGCACCTACGCTATAGAAATTTCATCACCTACTGATAGGTTGTGAACATTTACAGGTGAATGAAACAAATTAAATGACAAACTCCTAGCAGTGTTTGAAACATAATATTTTAATGACTGCTTTATTTATCAAATAGAAATAGAATGCAGATCAACCACTCAATTAACTTAGTTTTGTAATTCTTTGAACCATGTTAATTAAAAATTCCATTATATGTAGAAAGTTATATTTCATATTTTTTACTAATTCAACTTTTTATCAAATCTATAAAGCCTTATGCCAAGATATCTGAGACTCACAGAGACTATATATGTTTATATCTACATCTCTGGTTCTATATCTATTACATCCTTTCTTTCAATAAGGTTATTTGGAAATGTTAACCTGGATATTTTTCATTTACAATATTTCTTTTCTCTTTCTTCTGCTCTTCTAACACATTTTAGCTAATACCTTAGAACTTACAAGGCTATTAGCTGAGGGAAGAACTGATACAGTAAGAAAAGGAGTTAAAGTAAAACATCATTTGAAAGAAAGGTTTTTAAAGCATGGCCTGTTCATATGAAAGGATTCTCAGCACAATGTATATGCAATATGCTACTGGTAGAGACAAAGCCCCAAATGAAATAAGTCAGTGTTCTTCCTTTGGGCTAGGGAGCTGAGGATAGTCTATGAAGAGACAGATAAGAAACTCTGATAGGATTTTTGTTGTTGTTGCTGTTGTTGTTGTTGTTGTTGTTGTTGTTGTTGTTGTTTTCTGATAGGGGTTTTTGAGCCTTTGAGTCAAATTCTCTCCCTGTACCCCACCGCCTCCTCCCAAACCAGGAATTGGGTCAAGAGGAGATATAACAAAATCTAGATACAGTTAGGGATAGAAAAGAGAAAATAATCATGTTTGGAAATAGAAGAAGAGAAACAGCAGCCTTGCAGAGCTCTCTGCAAAATTATGTCATGTATGCTAAGGGTGTTGTGTAGGTGTTAAGGAACTGGTATCCCAGAGAACACCTGGAAAGCAAACAATGTTTCCAACCTTAGAAAAAACATGCATATTAGCAGAGAGTAGGCCAGCACACTTAGAGAGGACACAGGATTGGGATGAGGAAATGTGCTTGTAAATGACAGTGTGAACCACTAGCCATATAGCTTATGAGATCAAAGTCATCCGAAGGGAAGCTCACAAGGACCAAACAGGACAATGCCATTTAAGGGTGACTGTGTGAACCAGAAAACCAAGACTAGACAGTCACCACTTTTATTATTATTATTATTATTATTAATTATTCAATCTTGCAGGTATGGATCAAATATAAAGCACAAAACAAAGATCTTGGTAAAAGTGGAGACTTACATTAATAGATGAACTTTTGGGCAAATTTGTAATGGAGTATACACAGTATATTAAAATGATTTAAATTTTATGAAATTAGAATAATAAAAAGCTACTATAGATTATTGAATAAAGGAATGATTTAAGTTAATTTTTCAAAAGATGTGAACTATGAATGTGAGTGAGATTTAGAGATTATATTGTTAATTTAGAGGTTGTAGCAGTTATCTATGCAAGGACAATAAGGCAGTAAAAAGTAAAATATGAGAAATAGATAACACAAAGGTGAAATTAAAAACACTAAATTTGACTGGTGACTAAATATGGGGAAAAAAACTTGTTAAAGACAACTCAGATTTCAAAAGCTAGGAAGTACATGAGTATGCTTAATGATGGAGAGGTGTTGGTTAAAAGCATGATATTGAAAATTTTTAGTTTTAGATGATGAAGGACTAAGATGGTAGGTCAGAAATAAATTGATAGGGGAAACATCGAATAGAGATAATAGTTTAACATTAAAAAGAAGATAGGATTGCTTAATGTAAAGGTGTAAGTAAAGAAACTTGCTTATGTGTAGGGAAAAGAAAAGAGAGAAAAAAAAGCAGATATAATAGAGAGGAGGGAGATCATAATGTTAAAATGTCAAGAAATTTCAGTAAATGATTCCTCATGATTCTTAAAAATAAGTCAGTTAAATAGTTAATGTGATTCACACGGTTGGTTCTTAGATTTATATGAATAATTGAAGTTTGCAAGTGTCTTAAGGGCAATTGCCAGTGATAACAATGACATTGAATTATGCATGTCAACCTAAGATTTGCTCAAGATTAATGTTTTTTTATGTTTGTTTTAATTGCAATTTCTATTTATAGTGTTTTATACTGAAATATTTATTTCCCAAATGTTATTTTTTTCTTTACAAAGACTAAATGAAAGCTCTGACTGAGGTGTACTGTGGGAATACTTAGCTATTTTTATAGAAAATTATTTTTGTCAAATGTAGTTGAGAATTAAATTTCCAGTTGGAAAGAATAACAAAGACATACAAATATAGGATATAGCTGTACAGCACCCTCATATTAGTGAATAAAACAAATTTTAAGTAATCTATATATTAATCATTAAGCATTTCGATATTTTAAAATGTTAAGAAATGAAACCTGTACATTAGCGAAATTTTTATTTAATTTAATGAACTTTAAAGTGTAAAGATATACCCACTATGACAGAGACTGTGAGATTCTTTCTACTACTAGACACACATTGAAACTTTCTGTTTCATGGTCCCTTGCAGTTAGTTGTGGCCAAGAAATTGAGCAGTAACCAATGGAATGTCAGCAAAAGTAATGTCTGACATCTTCAAACCTAACTCCCTAAACTGTAAATATCTTCCAGCTATCACCAATGCTCTTTCTTCATTACATTTGAATAGAACTACTGGCATCTTAGAAATTAAAGATAGGAAATATCCTGTCGACCAGATTCCTCAGAAAATTAGGGAAGACAGAGCCTGACCATGGATTTGGAGGTGCTCATGGTGAGAAACAGAGAGAATTAAATTCTTATTGGTTTTAGTTATCATGCATCTTGAGATTGATTTCTTAAGCAACTTACGTTACTTCAATTCAGGTGGCCTCTATTTTGTTTAGCAAAATTTAGTGACTTCCATTCTTTCTCCCCCCGCTTCTCTTCCCTTCTTTTCTCTTCTCTCTCTCTCTCTCTCTCTCTCTCTCTCTCTCTCTCTCTTTCTTTCTATTCTCTTTCTCTCTTTTTCCCCTTTCTCCCTCTTTCTCTCACTTTTTTTAAGTTAATTATTATGCTAATTTCCCCTCCTATAACCCCATGCTGACATCAAGAGGTGGAGATATTGGTATTGTTCTTACTCTTTATTGCTAGATATAGTCTTTTCTATGATAGACTCTTGTCACTTTGCAGAATTTCAAGACATGGACCTACATGAACCAAAGTGTTGACACAAATAATATTCCTGTGTCTTATCTAGGAAGATGTTCTTCAATACACCTAACTTCCAAAATTCTTATCATCCTTTACTGCTACTTCACTTATATCCACTTTATATATGTAACTCACTTTTATATACACATTTAGTTATTTGTCTTCACCTAAAATTATTTGAATATTTTAAAACCTAAAATTTTTTTCTTGAGCCACAACTTTCTTCTTCACTACCTTGCTCACTCTGTACATGCATAGCATTGTATCCATGGTCTCTGCTTATTCTCTCAGCCTACAAGCCTTATCCTGATATAACATTCATCCAGTATCTAGTATTGGATATTAACATCCAGTATCTAGAATCTAGATCTTGTAGTAAATCACTTCAGTCTACTTCGCTACTAATAATTTCATAATTTCATTCAATGTTCACCACTACAGCCATATTCATTCAGTAAATATTAAATATTTATAGTGAATCAAGAGCTCAGAAGAGAGGTCCAGGATATGGTTATAAATGTAGAAACCACTAGCATTACAATACATTTAAACTCATGAGACCAGAAAATGTCTCTTTAAGTGAAAGAATTTAACTAGAGAAAAAAAATCCAAAATCAAGTTTAAAATAATTTTCAAGGAAGAGCTAGCAAAAAATGGGGAAGAAAGTCCAGTGAGGTGTGAAAAAAAAAATTGGAAGCATTTAGTATTACTGAAGGCAAGATAGATATATCACTTCCGATTTTTTTTTGTTGCAAACAACAGAAAAAAAGATTAGGATAACCTCAGGGAAACTAACTGATGGAGAAAATATTTTGATGAGCACAGAACTGAAAAAAGACTGAAGAAAACTTTGAAAACATTGGTGATCCAGATAACAGGAACTCATGCATAGTCTTATCAGTGTGTCAGTGATGGGACTGAGCAAGTTTAAACATTTTTAGTCATTGTGTTATTCTGTTTAAAAGTTATGTAGCCACATATTTGTTACTCCAGGCCAGAGTAGAACCAGAGGCCCACAAACCATATGATAAAATATGGTTTATATTTAATCAAACCATATGACTAAACCATATGGTTAAAAGTTATAAATCTAGCTAACAAATTATTACTAACTGAAATATATTATTTTCTCTTACCTAGATAAATATATCTTCATATGAAGAAGTAGGTGTAAAAATATAATTTTATAACTGAAATTTGTCAAGACATGAAAGATAACTGAATCATTACTGAGTATGTATGAATTAATAATGAGATTGAGACACATGCAATTTATAAATTATTATACAGGTATTGATATAAATTACTGATACTTATCATCATGATTTTCACATAATTTCATTTTTATCAAGATGATTTTAATGTCACTATTTAAAATATATAAAATTTAAAGTATATTTTTTTCAAAATTATAAATTAGAATATATGCATAATTTTAAAAGAATTAAAATAATTTTATCATATTAAGTGTCATCTTCCTTTCTAGGTATCTAAAATTCTCTTCAAGAAGTAAAAGGTAAAATATAAATTATAATTAATACCAAAATATATTAAATCATTTAAATAAACTTTAAAGATATTCAAAAATAAATAAATAATGTTGACAAAAACAGAAGTACTTATAATTCTAAAATTTAAAATCCATCTGTCAATACGAGATTGAAGGATCACACCTACATGCATCCAAATTTTAGTAACAGAGGTTATTGAAAATTACAGATGTTTCTCCAACTGCCCATGCAAATAAATACACATACAAAAAAGAATACCATGTTAATTAGTATACACTTCTAGAACCACGTATTAGAACAAAGAAAAACGAAAAAATAAGCACCCAGCACAACTGAGAAATGATAGCTCATTGTCCATTTCCGAAGTTGTATCTATTTCTACATGAGCGGTGGCATAACACACAGACCTTCATGACTTTTAGACACAGTCATCTATTTTTTTTAAGAGTGCAAAGCAAGACTCATGGAAAAGTATTTGTGAAGCCTGAATCAAATTAGGCATCAGAGTGGATTTTAGTGTTTCAGGTCTCCCCTTGGATGAGTGTTGAATACTATATAGTCTTTAAGCATGGAGCTAATGGTAATGAACTTCATACCCAGATCTAAGAGTGACCTAGGTTGAGTAAACCTTTAAAATAAAGTTAAGGTTACTGCTGAAATAAGGGAAATAAAAATACAATAAAATAAAAATGCAGGTCAAGCAAAAATGCAAGAAAAAAGAATTGGCCAATCGGTTAAATGCGCTGTAACTAATTTAAAATTTTGATGTACAAGCATTCATTTGAACTTGCCAATTTAGAAGTTACTGATGACTTTAGCAAGATCAGTTTCACTAAAGTGGGATGAAAAAAATCTGATTGAAGAATTGAATTGTAAATGAGAATGGGAAATGAGGAATACAGACAGTGAAGCTTACAAATCTCTTGAGAATTTGTGCAGTGAAAAGTGAATAAAGACATGGGACAGTCATGTAAGGATATTGTGTATGAGTACAATTTTGCAAAATTGAAGATGCTAAAGCAATTTATTATGGTGAAGGAAATAATCTAGCATAAAAGGACAGATGGATGATTCAGTAATTAAAGGATCAAAGTCATTGAACAGAGAATGATGGAGGCCAGAGAGCAAATGGACAGGTTGAACTTCAGCGAAATATGTGGCCAGATGACCAGGTGGAAAGCATTGCAGAAATTAACAGGAGAGTATTTAGAGAACTA
This sequence comes from Macroglossus sobrinus, assembly GCA_004027375.1. Taxonomy (NCBI): domain Eukaryota; kingdom Metazoa; phylum Chordata; class Mammalia; order Chiroptera; family Pteropodidae; genus Macroglossus; species Macroglossus sobrinus. The sequence continues at coordinate 56,653 of PVKZ01000929.1, forward strand.
GGTTTGGTGCATAGTAGATATGTCATTTAGATCCAAAATGAATATTAAAAGTCCAATTAGTTATGATTTTAAAATATTGCAGCCTAAGACTTTAAAGAGTGACACAACTCAGGAAACATAGAAAGGCTTTTTAAAAATATTCAAAACAAAATCAGATGTCAGTGCATTTGCAATGAACATATGACCTTCAAAATGGGAGAAAGAAATCATGAATAAGAAGAATGGTACTCTTAGAAATGAGAAGGCAAGTTCGATTGGGTGCAATCTTCTTCAGAAACACTGAGTTAGAAATGATAATGAGAATCTAAATAGAAATGCCTTCAAGGAAATGAATCAGTTTAAGACTACATATTGGAATCTGGAAGTAATCAGCAAATAATCGTAATCTCTCTAACTCTTAGTACATTGAAAAAAGAAAAAGAAATAGCACTAATCCTATATGTAAAATGTGAATACTTTATCACAAAATAAAACATTTTTTCCAAAACTAAATTGTTACGTTTCCTTTATTCTACATTAAACATAATTCAATCTGGTTTTATATTTTTTTAACAGAAAAACATTTATAATATTAAAATTTACTCTAGAGAGTAGAATCATTAAATGTATGTATAATAAATTTAGTTGTCTACCTTAAAGGCAATGTCTCTTCTGCCTGCCCAAAATGAGTTTTATTGTAAACTAGCCTAACAGAGTAAGATTAAACTTTTACATTGTTCTCATAGATCTCAAACCTTCTGGTTTATGGTGATAATCATGCTTTGTTTCCTAAATGAGCTACCATAATTTTTGTCACTTAAATTATCTCTGTGTAACTAGGAGATAGAATTTCAATCCACATCTAATTAGTGAGTCTTAAATTATTATGTGTACTGTAGAGAGATTCAAATATTGTCTTTAAAGGTATATAATAAAAAATTAAGAAAACAAAAATAAAAGAAAGTACAAAATAGAAAAAATCAAAATATATATTTGGAAGACTGAGTCTGTGGAAGTAAATTGTCTAATGTGGTAAAAGTTTAATTTCTCCTTATTAGAATATTATCATGTTTAAAATGTTCTCTTGAAATTTTTAATAATTAAAATGTCTTAAATTTTTAAAAAATTAAAAGCTATGAATGAAGGAGAGTTTAAGACTATGCTATAATATATTTTTTCCATTATGCAATTTAAAAATTAGTTTTGCCATTTATTAAATAACCTTATTTTTTAAAAAGTAGTTTCAGATTTAGTTTTTTTTAGAATAGATTAGAGAAATTTAAAAGGGAGGACAGAGTTCCCACATACTTCACACCCAGTTTCTCTTATTAACATGTTATATTAGCATGATACATTTGTTGCAATTAAGGAATAAATATTGCTACACTATTTTTAACAAAAGCTCACATTTTATTTTGGTTTCCTTAGTTTGACCTAATTTCCTTTTGCTATTCTGAGATCCCATCTAGAAAAAACATTGCATTTAGTTATCATGTTTCCTTGGACTTTTCTTGACTATGGCAGATTCTCAGACTTTTTTTATTTTTTAATGGCCATAACTGCTTTAATGAGTATTTGTCAGATATTTTGTAGCATGACCCTCTATTAGAACTGTCTGATTATTTTTTTTTTCAAATAATACTGGGGTTATGTGTTTTAGGGAAAAAGAAGACAGAGTGATGTGTGATTTTTATCACATCATGTCAAGAGTACATATTATCATTGTGACTTACCACTGTTGAGGTTGACCTTGATCACCTGGCTGAGATAGTGTTTGTCAGCCAGGTGACAACTGACTGTGAAATTACTTTTTTTTAACCCCTGTTCACTGTGTATTCTATGGAGGGAAGTCACTATGAGCAGTTTTGTTTCTCAGTGTGGTCCTCAGACAGCCTGCATCACTGGCACTTAAAATGTTTATGAAAATGCAGATACCCAGATTATATACTAACTCTCTGAATCAAAATTACTCAAATCATAAATCTAGAGAATTGGTATGATTGACCATGTGTTACATTTGAGAATAATGACCACAGAGGTGGTCAAAAATATTTTTTCCAGAATCTGAAGAGTCAAGAAATGTTCTATAGGCACCACAGATGGAAAAAAAAAAATGTAGTTATTTAATTGCCATTGTCTGGGGTAAGAAATATTGGAGCTGAGAAACAGAATACAGCAAGCCTTGGAAGAAAGGTGATGTGTCTTCTACCTGCTTAGCTCCCTTCTGAGTAGAGGTGACCTCTACACTCAGGTCTTCATCAATGTTTCTAAAGTGCTCAGAGACCTTGGGACAAAGCCCTGCCCTCTCCTGAAACAGGCTTGAGAATGCTGGAATTATCTCCTGTTTAGCTAACTGAATTCCTTTGTAATTTGAGGAGCTAAGGAGGGACAGAGATAGGCAGGAAGGGAGAGCCTGGACTAAGATTTCAGATAAGTTAATACTGGGCCTGGGATTCTTATTTTCTTGTACACTCACCCAATAGCTCTTTTGCATGTGGAATTCAGTTTCCTTTTCAGAACATCCTGCTACCACAGAAGGACAAATGAGAAGGGATTTCAGTGATAGTTTTTGATGTAATACCCTTGAGAAGTTTCTATTTCAGAGGACTCTTATTCCGGGGTCTGCAAAATCCTGGTAGATAGAATTAGTTTTGCGAAGGTCACTATCTTTGTTTATACTCCTCAGCCCTAGCAAGGCAGACACTAACAAAAGGCCTTCTTATTTAATCACCAGGGATCCTTTGATCTCAGCACGTTTACTTTGCCAATGTCTTGCCATCCTCTATCAGGCAGTCTGGGGTAGCCCTGTAGAAGAATTCTACCTTTCACCAAACCACAGGATCATGGCTGAGAGTGATAACTTCTACTTTCACATTCTCCCTCTGGTTTTCATACACACCATTTGTTCATGTACAAGTGAATTTTCAGCTTTCTTTCTTATTAATCTATTGGCATAAAAACTGCCTATTTTATTATTATTGATTAATGCTTAGCTATTTACACTTTGCATTACTAACATGGCCATTATTAACTCAATATTTCAGGTTTTTAGTATAAATGTCATCATGATCTGCATGCCATCTCATGTTCACATGAGGCTATTAGCCAGTTTATTGGATCGGGATACACAAACAAAATGATTAGCTAAGTTTCCTAAGTTATCTTTGGCTTTTGACTGTAGATGCTGATAGCATAGAGCAGGTCCTACAGGAGAGTAGTAGAACTGAGCACAGTTAAATTCTTTGAGTTCAATTTATCTTGGTTCATGACTAGCATGCTGAGCATGGCAAAAGGATCTAGCATGTCCTCACCCCTTGCTGACTGTACAACCATATAAATTGGATATGAAAAATCAAATAAAACACATAGTCTGAACACATCTCATTCTGCATTGCCAAATAGAGATGCTCCTATGAACTAATCAGAGATGAAGGGCTGTAGTAGGAGACCCTCCATTTACTGAATCCTCACCTTGAGTTACAGCACATGTGTTGTTGCATAAACAACAACTCCAAAGCCACAGAACAGATCATCAGAAGAAAGCCCATTTTAACCAAGGCCTGAGTCTCAGTGAAGCCCACATTCTTTATTTTATTCTACAAGGCATTCCAAAGGCAGCTGGATTACTGCTTGAGTCTGAAAAGATATTCTCAGTTTTTCTGTTTCTTTAATCGGATTCCTATCATCTCTACTTTGAGGATAATTGTACTACCTATTCAAAGAATATTCTCAAGGAAACTAAAAAATGTTCCCAGTATTTCAGACTGTACCATAATTATTTAGGATAATAATTACCTCATTCTAAATGAACTTAAAGATTTCTTCTTACATAAGATCTTTTCTTACAAAATTTCTCTGAATCCCAGATCTTTTGGTTCAAGTGATCCCTGTTGACCATTTCTATTTTAACAATATCAAAAGGATAGTCATCATAACAGAGTTATTAGTTACTTTTAATAAAATGTGAATGGTGACCTACATCCTAGGAGATGTGAGGTCAGGCAAGTGTGGTGTTTTTCAGCCAGTGGAAACAGCTTGCAAGGAACACTTTTATTTGCAGGAGTCTGACCTTCCCTGAGAGGAAGAGGTTTCGAGCTAATCCACCCACTGATCTGCTCAATAACTTCCATACAAACAATAAAACCACTTTAGCTTTTCGTTTATAAGCAAGAACTACCTGTGGTTGCTGGTTGCCCAATCTGACCACCAGTTACATTAATCCACAGAGTTTAAGACAGGAAAGGAAGCAGAGAGTCAGGAGCCAGAATTTTGCAAATTGATTTAATATGAAAAGAACAAGGTTAATTAAAAGGAGAAGATGGACAGAGAAGAGGGAACATCCTTGTCTTGGAGTCTTCTGCTCTTTTCAGTTTGATTTCAGTAAATAGACGCATTTCCTTCTAAGTAAACAGAATCATTTCTGTGTCACATTATTTTTCCACTCTTTTCCACTCCATTTTTGGCTCCATTACTTGTAGACTTTAGAAACCAGGTGTAAAATGAGGTCCTGAACTTTGATGAAAGAAACATAAAGTCCACTGTTTTGTGCAAAGTGACCAGAATCACAATTGGTTCTATCTGCATCTTTGGAGAAGATATTCCTGGAAAGCTGACTGAGGCTGGTAAAACTCTGGGATCTCCTATTTCCCAGGACTATCTTTACAGGGGTGTTTTGAAATGTCCTTAATAAGAAACTTGCTACTTAAGTGTGAGCATCAAACTCTCTGTAGAAAATTCTGGAATTTCCTGGAGGTTAGTGTGTAATCATAGAAAGTACACTGAATTAAGTAACAACAACATTGAGTCTACTAACCAGCTATCTCATTCACCTAGTACTAGTTAATTTTGCTGAATCATAACCTTTTTTGAAAAATTAGAAAAATTATAGTAGGGTTATCTACCTCATAGGATTGCTATGCTTTTCAAATGAGATAATGTATATAAGAATGATCACACACTCCAAAACACTATACAGTTGTAAGATGTGTGTGTGTGTGTGTGTGTGTGTGTGTGTGTGTGTTCAATCAGTCATGAATTTAACAGGTACTAAATACCTATAAGGAATAGACACTTCAATAATTTCTAGTCTTTGCCATTAAGGATATTACTTATTGGTCGAAAATAGTAGGATGATTGAAAAAAATTTGTATTTACTGAAAATTTGCCAGATTTTAAAAACTTTATATAAGACATATCATTTAATTTTCACTATCACTATTACCAACATTATGTTGGCCCAGATTTATTGAGCACTAACAATGTACCAGGTGCAAAACCAAACATTTCCTGTTAGCTTATTCATTTCTGGCAAATATGAGAGGTACATATTAGTATCCTCTTCACAGATTAGGAAACAGTCTTCACTAGGGAGTCACTTGCTCACCCATAGGTCTTAATAGAAGATTCCTACTCATGTCTTCAATTTTAAAATTTATACTCTCAACCACCAACCTAAATGGGCATCGCCCGACTTACAGATGACACATTTGAGACCAGGAAGATTAAGTACGAATCAAAGACTGTATAATATAAAACAGGACCAAAAGTTAAACCTAATTTCATTTGCTTGCAAAGCCCTGTTTTTCCACCATGCCACTGCTTAGCACCTAGATATCAAGACCCTAAGCCAGACTTCAGGATAATAGTGTTTCATTGAAAGAAGGATTGTTTGAAATAGTTCAGCCTCAGAAAATGATTCACTATGAGCTCTTTGCTTTTTAAAGACTGTAAGAAATCTTATTTATAGTGTTTAATTTTACCTCTGATTTTATTAAGATAACTGAGGTGTTATTTTTTTCTTTTCAGTTATTACCTGCTGATTTCGTAGGCTTTATTATTTTATGATGCATTCTTTAATTTTTTCTATTATTTCACACTGAGTGTTTTAATAGGCTTTTAGAACATTTTTGTTTCTTTCTCAAAAAAGGATTTCTTTCTTGGAAAGGTTTCCTTTGGTGCATTTCCAGCTGAGGAATAGTCTCCCAAGCTATATCAAATGTTGTTAGCTTTCTGTTCTCTCCTATAGGCTTATAGAGATGGGCTTTTAATATTTATTTCTAATGACTATTTTCTCTGTTTATATCCTGCTGCTGAAATGAGCAGTTCAATAAACTTCTTAATGAAGGTGGTTGAAGCATTTCCTTTTGCTTTCCTTTCTATTGCTTTTGAGATGACAGTGTGGTAAACAGTTTCTGTGTTTTTAAAACTTTCTGTGAACTTGAAAAGCCCTAATAAATTATCCTGAAATCATTAATTGGCATAAAGCATCACTGAGCTTAGAATTATAATGTTCTTAGCAAATACTCGTGCTTTCAAGCTTATATTATCTCTAAAATAAATTCTCCTATAATTCAATCTCCATACAGCTTTGTGATAAAAGCTATACCTGGCCTTAAGTTTCATTACTTATTATATTCCAATGTAATGGAACCCCGATCCTGTGACAGTAAGTCAGTACTTCAGCGAGAGAAAATTGTTAGAGGGGGAGAAAAAGATCTTCCAAAGTCCGGTGAGAGTCTTACTATACTATTAGTTTGACTCCTGAGTATTTATTATTTTTTTATTAGATCCTAATGAATTTCAGAAGGTAGGCTCTGAGAAAGTTGAAACTATATCTTATCTAGGGCCTTACATCAAGTAATACATGTTTACTATATGTCTAAAACTCCAACTGAGTAAACTTGCCCCTGGAAATAAACTCCACACACTTAGAAGACAAATTCTTTTTTTAAGAAACAAGAATAAAGTAGCTTTATTTTTTCAGCAATGATACCTTACTGCTTTAAAAATAGACAGTTCACCCCCTCAGAGGTAGGTGATTGTCCTTCAGGTACACATTCTTCACTGGAAATGATCAGGCCAGGCTGTGTCATCCACCTGTCCATTTATCTATGTCATAAATCAGTCTCTCTCTCTCTCTTCTTCTCTCTCTCACATCTCTACCTCTATCTAAATATATATCTATCATTACAGACTTGGAGGAAGTTTATTCGATTGAGAAGTTGTTACTGTTGTATCAGCATTATTTGAATATATACAGTGATTCTTCACTTAATGTTATCCATAAGTTCTTGGAACTGCAGTGAAACACCATATAATAAAAAGAGTTTTACTATAGACTAATTAATGTAAACAAGAATTAAATTTCTACAGCATTTCATCAATGTTATAACAAAACAATATTGAATAAAATTATGTTATTCAATGATCTGCTATACAACATATGATAACTATACTACAAATTGTAAGAGACCAAAAACATAGATGATAGATAGATAGATACATACATACATACATACATAGATACATAGATACATAGATAGATAAATAAACAGATAAAATATATGGTACTTTCTCCTTAATTTCTTCTGATCTACTCAAAATTAAACATATCTCCAATATGCATTATAAGGTAATAGCACTAAAACTACTGCTATCAAGTGAAAAATTATGTGTTTTAGAACAGCACAAACTGAAAGACAAGCACCGAGAACATAGAAAGAGCCCTCAGAGGTAAAGTGGATAAGCCTCTTGTTCTGAGAACAAGACCTGTAATCACTATCAGAGCTAGATTAGGATGGAGAGTAAGGGCTGCTGCTCTGCATAACCCTAAGATGGACTATTTGCCTATATTCTCTCTTCTCGCCAAACCTCAACCTGGACATGAGGAAGGTCAAACTTTGGCAAGTCATGGAATTCCAGCGTGGCCAGGCAGGGATGTGTCTCTTTCTCTTTTGCTCTTTCTCTCTCTTTTTTCCTTTCTCAGTTGGCATTCCTCTTATAGAAAGTAAAACTATAAAATAGGGAACTGGTCTTTGGTCAGAGATGAGAAAGAAATTACTGTACATTCCCTTAAAGGTTTATCTCCAATCCTAGAACATTTAAAGTTACCTGTGACTACCTTTTTCTTATTTCTATCTGTCAGTTTATCTCAGAGTCTCTCTAATTTGACCATACCCCCACCCCTTCTGTTATTACAGTGTCTCATTCCTGGCCTCTGTGTCCACCAAACCCTGCACCCCCAATATGGCAGTTTAGCTTCCTCATTGCTGCCAGGATCATCAATGTGAGTCTGGAATCGTACAAGTAATTATCCTGATTAATGGTTTTCCTTTGCATAGAAATTAAGATCATTGCTAAGATCAATGGTTTTTACTCAGACTGAGTCGTATAACCCTAATCAGATGACAAAATCTTTCTTTTTCTCACCTGTAGAATGAGGAAGAATTTATTCACTCACTTATTTGGAAATATTTATTGAGACCTTACAGTTAGGCAAATGATGCTTTATGCATAAGGGATACATGAGTGAACTAGACAAAAAAACTCTTGCCTTCATGAAGTTTATATTCTCATGGGCTCCAAAGAAAAAGAGACATGTCCCCGCACTGGAGGATCTCAAAACTACTATAAAAACAAACAAAAAATAAGTCATTATCTAGGTAAATAGGAACATATAAATTTATAAAATCTCTTTCATTCTCAATATTTACTATTATTATCATTATTATTATTATTAGAAGTTACAAATTATACATGTAAATATGGTAAATAAAGATGTACAAAAGAATTTAAATATGCTTAAACATTTCTAGTGAAGGAAGACACAGTTCACCTCATGAGAAATTGAGAGTAACATTCAGAAAGTTGTTGAAAATAATAAATTATATACTCATGGAAATTGCCTAGCTTAGGGTTTCACACCTAGTATGAATACATTACATCTAACCTTGAGTAAGAGCACTTCTTTAGCTGAGTTCAGCATTTGTTATTAACCTCTATCTAACCCATCCTACCTCACTTACCTAACCTATTCTACCTCACTCCCCACAAAAACAAAACAAAACAAAACAAATCAAAGTCCCAACCTCTCTAGACCAGGAGCTCCCAGCCTTTCACATTCTGCTTTTTATTTCACTTTTTCTCTCCTCCCCTGAAAGCTAAGAGGATTTTTCTTTTGTGGGGGAAATAAATAGCTTATAAATTAGAAAATTAAAAGTATTTTCATATTATGTAAAACTGAATGGTTTAGAATTAGATTTTATTGTATTTTGGAGCTCTGGAAATTTATGCTACAGGTGTAAACAGGGGATAAAGGTAGAAATATCATTAGCCATATCTGCCTAGATACTTGATTTCTTTGCCTCATAGAGAGATTTACAATAAGGAATGTGAATGCTTTCCTGTGGGGTAAGTGCTCTCCATTCAGCCAAGGCTCCACAAGGCTCTTCTGTTTTACATCTAGAAGTTTGCACTCACTTAATTTAACTACATGCCCCCTCTGACCACATGAGATTGCCATCTCTGATATAGTTAAATAAATGATACCCTCTTAGTCAACATATTTGTTTAAAAAGAGGAGCACAGTTTCTATTCAAAAGAGGAACCCAGAGAGTGTGGTCTGGACTTCTTTAAATTTAGACTTGCTAGAAATATTAGTAGGCACTTTTAAAGAGATGCCAAGTATGCTTACTTTTTATGATGTGAAGAGTAATCCATATCGAACTTCAGATTTTGCTCAAGTTATCTGAAGGAAAAGTGAATTCTAAGAATCTATAAAGAAATACAACTGCAGCATAATGCACTGAATTCTTATTCTCATTGGCAATAGTCCCATAAACCCTAAAACCACTTTATAACATTTTGGATAATGATGAAAAACATATCGAAGTAAAAATGGAAATTTTTAAATAAACTATCTTGTTTTACAATATACAATCCATAAAGCTAATGTAACTGGGAGAAGTTCTTTGGCAGGGTTATTGTTGGAACCATGATAAAACTTCCTAGTACTCTCAAATTGTATTGACATTTTATATCATTTATTGCAAAAGATAAAAATAATCACATTTCTGGAAGAAACTCTTTCTGCAACTTGAATGCATGACACCAGAAACTTCTAGAAAGTGAGATCTAAGAAATCTCACATTGGAATTTAAGATCATGTTCTTGAATGGAGATTGAAATCAGTTTGTGAACAGTTTATGATAGAATTACAGCAAGTGTAGAAAATGAAGTATTTAGAAACTTTTATAGCAATTCCAAATTGTTGTAACATTATATTACATTGTATTAAAATATGAGTCTTTCATGAGCTGGAAATTTTAAAAATTAAAACAAAACTTGGCCCTTCTCCACTGATAACTTGAAAGTCCCTTTTTGACATGACAATAAGCTATTAGCTTCATTATTGTACAATTCTTAAGATCAGAGGTTTAGATACCAGACAGACCTACGTTCAGTTCTGGTTCTGCATTTACTGGCTGTGTGACCTAAGATTCTTATTTAACTGTGCCTAAGACTCAGTTGACACTCTTAACTGAGGGCAAAAATAATACCTACTTTAAATGTTCCTTTGAGTGAATAAAATGAGATGTTTATAAAGAAATCGGCATATTTCCTGAGCTATTTCTCGAAAAACAAACAAACTATTACTGCTATAAAAAATGTAACATTAATATTTGAATTGTATTTATGAAGTATGTGAAGAACTTTGGAAAAAATAACTTGGTATCTTTTTAGAAGACTGATTGCAATGATCAATTTCAGTTTGCATAAGTTTGTATACAAATATTAGATCTATCAAACGAATACCATACCTTCTAGCATTAAAAGCATAGTTAAATCATCCTAAAATAAACATTGTTCTTTGAGTAAATCACATTTGTAATCTAGGGTTATTTTATATGTCAATGCTAATCTTTCCTTTCTCTTTCTCTCTCTCTCTCAATCTCTCGCTCTCTCTCTCTCTCTCTCTCTCTCTCTCTCTCTCTCTCTCTCTCTTTCTCTTTCTTGCCATTCTCGGTTGAATCAATATCTTCCATGACAATTTGTAAAGCAACTATCTTATGCTGCAATAGGTAATTTTCCATGTCCTTTTTAAGTTTAATATTTCTCACTAGACCCATTTGCAAGTATGTTTTATGGTATTATTATCCAGTCTCCTCAGTGAAATGGATATCTTTCCTTGGGCAAATGAAGTAAGGTTACTCATTTGTAACATCTACCAGTCAAAATCCCATATTCTATGTGTAGATGACCAACTATGTCTCAAGAAACAGTTTCCTGGAGCTTCTCATCCTGTGATGAGAAAAATAATAATAAATACTTGTATCTTACTTTAAACAGCTACTGTGCTTTTATACACATTGTTTTATTTATTTCTCACAAGCCAGGGAATGAAAGGACTAATCTTCTTCCCAGCTCTTGAAAGAGTTCCTCTACAAGCTCAGAGACAAAAGTAGCTTAACTCTTAGCCCCCATATGTCAGAAGTAGACATTCCTGGACCAAACAGTTGTCAAGGTGGTAACTGCTGGTTATTTCTTTTATAATAGATTACTTTCTGCTAAAAGACATTATGTACCTCCAGTACCCTAAACCATAAGCTCTTCTCTTAATTCTAGATTATATTTGATTATCGGATTTTCTTTTAATGAAACATTTATAGTCATTTCCTCTACAACAACAGTGTGCTCAGTTCCAGGAAAAATAAAGATTCATTATATTATCAAATGCCAGTAATAGTTTCATTTAAGTCAGTAATGCTATGTACATATAAATATCCAGAAATTATATTTTAAATTATCAACAAGGATGTTTTACTTAAGACAAAAAGATAAGCAGAGAATTGGACACAAAACAGAAATATACTTTGCCTGTGAAGGTTTTCTAGCTACTGACATGGAAATGAGAATGGCAATCATTTATAGACAGTTTTTCTAAAATTAAAATATTTTATAATTTATCCAAAAACTTACACTTGACATATTTTTCCCAAGGGGATAAAGACGAACAAGTGGCAGAGTCAGGCCTGAAACAAGTTCCCAGACTCAAGACACAGTTTTCGTCTTACCCCTCTGCCAGGCAGCCAACGAAGCTGCATTCATAACCTAACTCACACATCTCGCCCAGCACATCACATGTGTAATCCAGGCCTGTCTACCTAGGATCACTGGTGTGTTGAACTATAGAATCCAAAAAGCCTAAGATTCTGTTTTCTATGGTTGGGATTTAAGCTTGTCCGAATATGCCACTTTCTAGCCAAACAAACCAAAGCCAAAATGAGAGAAATTTGCCAAGACAAACTTTCAAACCCCAAGTTTAAAAACATTGGAATTACTGTCATGTAACACTCCAGTGTAAATGTTGTCACATTGGGCCAGACCATCAGCTTAGGAGAGGCCAGAGCTGTGGGAGGAATTCATAGAAAATTGTTTGATGTCATTGATTAGTTCTTGTTGACAGTGGCAGAGAACATTACTTGTCTGCTCCACTACTCCTTTCCTTCTCCCTTCTTTAATAAAACCCTAAATTTTAGGGGAACACATTGTTTCCTACGCCAAAGATTATATTTCCCAGTAGACTTCTTCCATATTAACTCTCATTGCTTTGATTCAAACCCTGTCACTTCTGGACCAAATACATGCAACAAACTGCAACTATTTTTCTAGGTCCCTGTCTTGCCTACTTACATGTTGTTTTCATATTGCTGAGGATGCTGTTTATAAAATCCCAATACCATTATATCTTTTCTCTGATCGTAATTGTTTAATGCTCTTTACGACTGATGATAGTATAAGGCTAATTCTCTAGCTTGGTACATGAGATCTTCAAATGTCTGAGCCTTGGGCATCTTTCTAGTCCCATACTTTGCCATTTCCCCTAAGTATATCCTACACTATAACAACACTGTTTTACATGAACTTTCCTGAATAAATCGAACCCCAGTAAACTCATCATTTCTTAGTCTTTGTAAAAACACTTACCCATCTTTTGTGAAGCCTTGAATTATCCTTTGGTCCTACCCTTCTTCTTGAGCAGAAGCTGATATTCTCTACTGAATTCTCAAAAAGCATTCTATATATTTCTTTTTTCAGCTCTTATAACACATTTTTTATAGCTGTTTCCAAAAACTACATGTGTCCTTCTTGAAGAGAATGCTGTTTTTCTTATTTATCTTTATATTCTCAGAGACTTCTGGAGAATCTCAATGTGGGCAGTCAATACACATTTAATTACTAAATGGTACACACAGTTGATGATTTTGGTAAGCTATTGATTATTTTTATGCTACTAACATTCCTTCCGTTTATTTTTCCACCAGAGATCTCACATTCTCTAGAAATAGGAGATTCCTCAAGGTTCCAAGAGACCAGTAAAGGCCTCCTGACTACAAGAAACAAGTTAAGATTCTTGACATAAATCCATTCTTACATAATAGAACTTAGAAATGAATCATATAATGCTTTTAAGATTGAGACGGTCTGGAATGGTGGAGACGCTGTTGTCAGTGTTATTTAATTTAATTAACTTAATTGATACTCAGACTAACTCTGTAAAATAGATGGTCTTATTATTCTAATTTCACCATTATTAAAATATCTTTTATGTAATCAGTCATTAGCAAAGATTTACAATATGCTGATTCTAAAATTCTCTGCATAAAAACAACTCATGAATTGATGTAATTTTTATTTTTGTAAGATCATTTTCATCTCTTCCAACTGGATGCTCACATATCACTTCTAGTGTCCCCTGGAAATCTTTAGTCTGCTCCACAGAACATCTAGTATTTAATGACAAAACAGTGGATCCAGTGAAAAGTCACAACCAGTAGTCATAATCTTTCAGTTAGTCTCAAAGCCACATCTAGAACTTTCCAAAATTAGGTATCATTGGCATAAATTTATTTCTAGCTTTCTTTTTCTCCATAATGTATTTGAGGTTCCAAAGAGCAAGAAGCCTGCCAGTACTGCTACATGAATTAACCTTATCCATTCAGAGATATATATATCTCAAGTTCATTGTCAACGTTTAAGTAAGAGCAAAATTAACTTTTCAGCCCAGACAATTTGAGAACATTTATTCTAACCACAGGTTCATAACTGGGCACAGGGAGTTTTATTAAGTGACACTGTGGTATTTAGAACGTCGTGCTTCTAGTTAAAATTATCTTGCTCTTTGTTTTGATACTATATCTAAAAGTTTATCATTACATCTTTGTTCTATTGCGGTCAGACTTTTAAAGCTTCAAGAATTTCCTTTAACACTAAGCAATTGCTCTTCAAGTATTAATTTACTCTCTGATTTTTAATTAGGCATTAGTTCAGTGGATCAATTTCCAGGGTTGTCACAGACCAGATCAAAGCAGGAAAGAATAGTTTAGAGATACCTAGAGAAGAGTAAAGACAAGAGATGGGGTATGACATTATAATGAGGTAGCCATGGTGCTTCTGGAACTAAAGGAATGACAACAAGATTTGAACATTTACTTTATGCAGGCACTACTCTAGACAGTTTATATTCATTATTCATTTAATTCAACATCCTAAGAGTAAGTGAACTATCCTGATTTTATAAATGAGATAACTTGGACTTAAAAGTATAAATATTTTGTCCATAGTCATAGAGTTATCATAAACATTGGTATCTGAATTCAACTCCGATATATTGGAATTTGAAACATATGCTTTTTTCTACGTTCCATGAGGATTCTAGAAAAGGGTAATCAGATGCCAGTATTAAAAACAACTTATAAAGCTTTTAATATTCTATAAAAAAGAGAATGTCATGCTTTTTTTTTCCCCAACAAGTATCTATTAAATACTTCCTCTATTTCAGGTATTTTTGTTGTTGTTGTTGGAGATACAATTGTAAACAAAATTAAAAGTTCTTATTCTTATCAAGTTTATGTAATAGTGGGAATGCATTTGATTTTATTATACTTTCTGTTCTGTCTATAAATATTTTAATATTGACAAAAATATACTAGATTCTATTCTCTAGTGTGCATATTTTACATATGTAATATATGTATTATATACTGTATATATATGCCACAAATAATAAACAACTAAAAGTAGTTGTGTTTAAATATTTTTAAAAATGCTTCCCCTTGGAAAAACCTTGAAGAGGATACACATTGGCCAACTGAACTAAAAATATCAACTAAACTGTTAACACCTACAGAGCTTTGCATGAATGTTGAATTTTCAAACATGTTAAATAAGGCACATTAAAAATCTGTTTGAATATATGCATTTGTAGACATTTTAACTGAGTCATTAATGGATTTTTTAGGTATTTTTTTAAGTTACTGAAGAAATATTTCATTTCACAGTAGAAAGTGAACAAACATATGTCTACCTTTATTATGATTGTAATAATCGAATGATCCAATATATAGTCTTCAACTTAGATGTCATTTTTTTAACAATAGTAAGAATGAAAGTTTTATCTCCAATTGTGTTTCCTAATTTTTATTGTATTTAGGTTTATTGAAGGAGTTTATTAAACAAAATTCATGTAAAGCTACTATTATATAAATATTCATGTAAAGCTACTATTATATAAATATTAAAGCTACTATTATATAAATGAGAAATAAATGAGTTTAAGTTAATTTTTTTATAAGGAATGCACATTCCATTCCTTATATTCAGTGGAATAAAGAATAAGAAAACAGCATAAGATTAGGAAAACAAACTCAAAAACTCAAAAACACACAAAAAAACTTTTTTTCTAATTTTAGAAAACTAAAAAGCATTTACATGTTTCAATTTTTTTTACTTCTCTAATTTACATTGCAAATATCAACAACTTAAAAAAATTCTACAGCCTTCTGTGAGGTCAAATATCTTAGCAAGTATTTCTAATAAGGTATTCTGCATACATGTCAATAAAATGAATTATTATCGTGAACACATAGAACACTAAAAACCACATCCATTATCACGTAAGTAATTTTAGCAAATCCAACTGTTGGGTTCAGTCTTCATTATCAACCATGCTCATTGCTATGTTTGAAGTCACATTTTTTAGTTCATTGAAGTTTGTCACTTATAAGAAATCCATGATTGAATTGTACAATCCTATGTAAATTCACAGATCTTACGTTTATTAGGCAAGTTCTCAAACCTATCATTTTTATATGCATCAGTAACAATTTTAAATGAAGCCAAGGATCTTAGCTAAAGTAAAAAAGTCTAGCAACACTGTCTTTAACCATAGAATAACAAATGGAAACATGATTAATAAATGTATAAAGACAATAAATACTGCACTATAAAAATATAGGCAGAGTTGTTTGTTCTTGAAATTGTAGGGAACAGAGACTTGTGTGTTCTAGTGCTTAGGCATTATAAAAATATTTTAGAAAAGATTTGTCTAACTAATCAAAGAAGGTAGAAGAGCAAAAGAGACTTAGGAGTCATAGGAATAATGTGCTAAGGTGATGAGAATGTCTAAGGAGACATTTAGTTATAAGACACATATCAATTCTCCCAATACATAATATTCTTAAAGGATAAAATTTCTACATGTGTGCTTGTTTGGTTGAGAGAGGCACTAGACAAATTCACTTACTACTGCCTCCTTTTCACTTGAGATTAAAAAAAAAAAAGAAAAAAGCTATCATTAAGATGTTCCACATGTGCTTTTCAAAAGCTCTTGTAGTTAAGCCAATAAACCAATTAGATCAGCCTAAACAAATTCTTAACCTCTGAGAATTTCCTGTACCTTATGCATATGTAAACATTTATGGCATTATAAAAATTGTAAGAGCAGAAAAATGCAATTCAGGCATCTGTTTGTCAAATAAAGTTTTAACTTTCTATTTCCACAAGTTTCATAAAAATGTTCATGGAAAAGTATTAGTAGATAAAAAGAAACAGTTATTTATCTGCCATGTGGAAGTAAATTGTTATAAACATGACTTCCATTATTTATTAGTCCTAGATGTCCATTAATGTGCTATAACTCAATTTGAGAATGCACTACAGAAGCAAAAAAAAAAAAAAAACTATTCTTAAAAAAATTTCTACTAGACAAACCCATACACTTATGTACACATCTTCACAATTCAAGTAAAAGAAACATTAATTAAAGGGTGTTCTCTCTAATGAAAGTAAATCAATTAATCCAGAATAAAAAAGATTTAAGTATCAAAAGATAAAACATTTAAAAAACCTTCTATTTGTTCTACAGTTTACAAAATATCATGGCACACAGACTGTTGGTCATGATGATGGTGACCAGAATAAGAATTTCTGTCTTGGTAATGACAATTAATTGAGTTCCCAATAGAAATAGTTTAAAGGGCACACTACAGAAAAAATATGCACTATTTATTAAAATGGGGCATTGACTTTTAAATATTTTCTTCATCTCTCCACTACTGCCACCCCCACATCACCACCATTACCAACAGCTAGAATCAGGGCTACAGCATCACACCAAACATATTTTTTGTGAAGCCTTGTTTTAATCCTAAAAATTTATGTACATTTCAAATATTCTGCCATAATGTGTTAACATTTGTTTTAATGTAGAAAGTTTACCATATCTCCATATATTTCAGGAATATATAGCATGTTAATCATGTGGGTTTGGGGACAACTACACACATATTGCCAGCTAAGCTGGAAAAATAACTCTATATTGTCAAAATATTAGGTCCCAATGAACTAAATGAAGTATGAAAAGAGTATTTAGCCCCAAACCTCTGTCCTTCTGGCTGTTAGTTCGGTACCCACTTATCCTTCAGGTAAAAGATGGGAAACATGTAAGGATGCAACTCTCAAGGGAAGAGAACTTCATTCTTTAAGTTCACTATATATATGGACTTTCTAGGAGAGAAGATCAGAACAATGCGATTCAAAAGGAAGACCCAAGAAGATAAGAAAAGCCTCAAAAAAGAAAAACAAAAAGTTAGCCTACTTTTTGAATAAAAAAAGCTTTTGACTTCTTTCTATTCTTAATTTTCAGTCTTCACTGCTTAGCTCCGTAGCATTAGTATTCTTAGACTTGATGTGTTAAAATGCTTTTCCTTAGGGATTGAGTTGGATCTTTGTTTCTCCTACAGGTTTTGACCACTATCATTCCCCTATGTTTTGAATTTTCTTCTATTAATGTAGGATCATCACAATTAACCATAGATATTAGAAATTAACTTAATATAGCAACAATTCCAGCCAGAATGTTAAGAGATTAATTATTCATCCTTGCCACTTCTATGAATCAACCTGAGGTCATGGATAACTCAGCTCCTTAATATCCTCTGATTCTCTCCTGTGGGACACAATTTCTGGTTGTGTCCCACAGGAGAGATTGGATAAAGTCATTGCTCTGATAATTTTTACCACAAGCCCTATTATTCATTCCACCAAGAAATCACCCTCTACTTGTTTGTCATCTCAAGTCATAATGTTGAACTACCAAGTACATTAGACAGTTTATGCAATGCATAACAGATAAATCAAAGATACCCAAATTCAGTAAAACAAAGAATCACATAACATCTCTGCAGAATAAGTAACTAAATTTATTGTCACTTAAAGAACAAACTCAGAAGTTAATTCAATTACCTGAGGGTATCCAACTAATAAGCAGATGAGCCAGAATTCAAATCCAGATCAGATTGAACCTGAAAGGAAAATCTTTAAGGATTATGCTGTCCTGTATTTCTTCCCTTTAGTGCCTACCTCAGAAAACTTAAACTCTTAAATTTTCTTTTCTAACATGTCTAACATTCTTTCAATTCCTTTTCCCTTTACAGTGTAACTAAATAAAAAACCAAGAACAAACAAAAATAAAATGGTTTATTTAGGAAGAAGAAAACCAAAAAAAAAAGAGTAAACTTCTATACTATTTGAATATTTCTCCTTATTTTAATTTTTCTTTTCTGAAAACAATTTGATAAGAAAAAAGAATGAAAAAATTCTGGCCTTTAGCAATACTACTTAAAGAAATCCCTCCATGTTTACTATAGAAAAGTATTGATCGTTGTTTAAGTACATTTCTACCTTAGTATTACAAGAAAACAAGTCTTTCTATAATATAAGATTTAGAACACCAAGATTATTCCTAATTATACTTTTAAATTTATAATAAGTTTAGAGACAGACTAAGGAAAACTGTTAAAAATCGTTTGGAAATATCAGTGACAATAAAAAAATAAAAGAACTAGTGTGTAGGCATGTATATATAGTCAGAGAAAGTTTAACTGAACCAAAAGCTCTCTAAAGCATTCAGGAAAGCAACTTGCCCTTAATAATGCTGATCAAAAACTTCTGTCATGATTACTCAGAGTTGTGGTTGATTGGCTATGTACTTGTACAAACCTAGAAGTTATGTTGGGTCAAAGTTGAAGCATGCTAAATGAACTTTAAAAACAATACTGCTTTCATCTCTAACAACAACAAAAAAACTTTAGCTAATAGCTTTTTTTTAGGATCACATAGTAATTTCCTAATGACTAAATTTCTTTTAGGATGATATTTATTATTTATCTTCATAATCACCATCTTTGCCATTCTGTAGTACTTTTTAAGCTATCTTTTTGTTCTGATGATTTGGAATTTGTTCAGAGTGATGCATTATGGTTAACTAAATTTATGTGTATTACCTTTAAGATTGTTGCAATAACAATATTTGTATTTGTAATATTTGTAATAATTTTTAGAGTTTACAGAAAGACAGACTAAAAGTTTATTGTTTTTTGAAAAAAGTGACAAAATTAATATAGAACTTAGAATATCAACTTTATACATATTTATGATCATGTTCTTATGCCATTGCTTGTCTTTATTTTTTTTTTCAAATATGTTTGAGTAAGTCTAAATTAAGCTGTTTACATTTTACAAATTGAGTTTATATGTTCTTTCTCCAAAAAGAAAAAAAAAATGTCATGGTCTATTTTTATTAGAAAAAATGTTAAATGTACTAGCCCTAAGAAATATAGAGACAGAATATTATCTAATATGCAGCATATATCCAAGAGCCTTTGCACAGGAAAAATAAAGATTTAAATTATTTCTTGTTTACAATATCTTAAGCTCACTCATACAAACTGACGTGACCACTTAATCTGGAACACATAATGTGTGTGTGTACATACACACACACATACATATATATTTGTTTTTAATTTGTTATATGTGTGCCTGTTTGAGACAGTTTAATCTCAATTACCAGCTCACTGCATTAACAGACTAAAGACTTATTCATAAGGAAATGCATTACGTATATCCTTTGCATAGTGATGGCAACAGCAGGCAGTCTTTGGATATGACTTACGTTACAAAGAACCCTTGGTGTGTAAATGGAATACATCATTCAACCAATCTAAGGAAAATATATATGAAACAATATGTTTTCCATAAACATCTTTTTTTGTAATATTGGAAATATGGTTAACGTATTTGCAACATGTTCCCATATCTTATTTTATTCAATTGCCAGAACTTGAAGTTGAACAGAATTAAAGCAATAAGGCCGAATCATAAAGCAATATGAGGTGAGGGGAACTGAATGAAGTATTGTGCTCCAAAATTTGTGTAGAAAGATTATACGAAAAACAGAATAATTCCGTTATACTAACCTATACATATTCTAGACTAAAACTAACCAAATGTGGCTGATTTTTTTCCTACAATTCTATAATGGCTCATGCATAGATCTCGCTGTTTACCCAAGAACCTTATTCTTAAGTAGACAAATGTGTCTGAATGTAAGATTTCAAGGTGAGCTAGAGAAAATGCCATGAAAAACTCTGAACAGCCCAGATGGTCCATCAACAGTTAATTAAGTAGCAGGTCTTGAAATAGCCATGATGCTGCAAACACAAATGCTGCAGTCTATTCTAGGGTCCTATAAGAAGAAAACAAAAACTTTTGGGGAGCAGGCATTAGGGTTCTGTTACATCGTTAGCAAAATCAGATTGTAGTACACACACAATCCACAGTACAAACTGGAAGAATAATGGCAAGATTAAGAGACTGAATGACTTAGGATATAGGTAATGAGATATAAAGTCTTCCACACAGATCTTTAGTCTTTGCCAGCATCTTTAATCTTGTTTAATGCAACTGGGACTAAAAGTCATTAGCCTCTCCCATCTGTTCACATAGTTACATAAAATAGGAGTGAGGTCCACGTTCTATGCCTGGATTTCTTTGTCTATATTCATTGGCCTCTAGGAGCCCCTAAAACCTTTAGAGTAAACTGTGGATATGAGAAACAGTATTTAATAATAATCCGGCAATGCTTTATAATAACCAATGGAAACTTGTTCTGTGTTAAAATTTATAAGTTACTTAAACACTCTGAGCTTCAAGTTCCCCATCTGTAAAATGGTGTTATTAGCACTATGATATAGATAAAAATGTTGTGAGGATAAAATATGATGAGCTAGAATAGCAGCACAGTGAAAATCATTTGCCATTACAACTGCAGAAAAAAAATATTTAATCACCGCAATGATGACAGTTATGACAACAGTGGAGAGGGTAAGGATATGGTCTTCCTCAACTTCAATTTCTAACATATCAGTAAGTATATATAAATCAGTACTTGGCACATAATAGACATTCAATATGTATTTGTTGAAAGAATCAGTGAATATAATACTACAACTATAAAATGGATAACAATATAATCATGTCACAAAGGATAAAGCTCATTCTCAAAGGGGTTAATGAATAATCTTACCCAGTTTGTAACCAATCTATGAAGAGATATTTTTCACTGTATTTATTCTATTTTTTTTTTGCCATGTCTTTTGACTTTCACTATTGTGGTTCTTATTAGATCAACACAGCTTACCTTTGAAACAGAAAGAGCATGTCTTTTAATTTCAAATGTAAATGAATTAAACTGATGTCCAAGGAGTCAAGCATTTTACCTAAAATCCTTGTATATGTATGTCTTGGGCAAATGAATTGTAAGCTGATTTTAGCTAGATGAGTGAGAGAAGGCAGAAGAATTTTGTTCTGGTCCCAGGATTTCCATGATCTAAGTCTGGAGTCCCCAAGCTTTTTGGTACCAGGGACAGGTGCTCTTGTGAGAATCTAATGCCTGATGATCTCAGGTGGAGCTGAGGTTGTGATGCTAGTGCTGGGGTGTGGCTGCAAATACAGATAAAGCTTCGCTCACTTGTCTTCCACTCACCTCTTGCTGTGCAGCCTGTTTCCTCATAGGCCACAGACCAGTACTGGTCCACAGCTTTGGGGGTGGGGACCTCTGATCTAAGTGATGAGCCTAATCTAATAGATACCTCTGGGCAAATAGTGAGAGAAGTGACTTATATTCTCAGACTTCATTATGGCTGTCATTTGGCTTCTGAGCTCATGACACCATAAATCATACTTTTTAGTATGAGTTATGAGGTCTTTATTCCTCAGCACTACCTACCACCATGAATATTGTATTTTATACTTAAAAAGTACACAATTGTATACTTAAATACACCTCCTTTTTCTTTTATTTATTTTTGACATTCCATGAAAGAGTAACATAAGATGTGACAAGCATCATGAATGTTGCCTCTCTTACGAAAAATTTTTTTCACAATGACTTTGAAGCAATAGAACATGATTCTTCCAAATATGTTATGAATGTCAAATGTAGAAGGGAAATAAGACACAATACAATCTACTTGAGCACAGATTCTTTTTTACTAGGGTACATTTGGAGACATAGACTAACCCTGGTTTTGAAAGGGCATACTGATAATAATACTAATAAGTAAAACCAATAATGACTAACTTATCTTAAAGCACTTAATATGTTCTAAGCCATTTATTTCTTGTACAGAGATGTTGGTCAGTACCTTACCATTGGTAACACAGCTACTGAGAAGCAGAGCTGGGTGTCGGACATAGATCGTCTGATTCAGAGCCTGTGCTCTAATCAGTGGTTACAGCATAGAGGCTATACACTTCACAGGTACTTACGGATGACAATCAACTCTTTTTGGTGTTGACGGTTTGACAGATGAAATGACTTTATGCTTTCAATATGTCATACAATGTCTTCTAGCAGATTTTATAAAATATAGCTATAAATTATAGCCATAGGTGGAACACCACTTCTTTTTATTTATTTATTTACTTATTTATTCAGTAACACTGCTTTTGAAGAAAGCCTTCCTATGACATTTAATATTTCCATATAAAATACATGGAAAAACTCAGATTAGAACAAAGTTTTCTCTTCAGACAAATTATTATACTTCCTTTCATTAGAAAGGGGAACTATAAAACTTCTGATTTTCTATGTTTACTTTGGCTATTAGGAAGCTCTGAGAGAAGCTTTCAGTGAATTGCAGTAGCTTTACGAAGCTGAAGCTTTTTTGATGTTTTTGTTCTGATTATTTACACTTAATCTCTATTACTTGACTCTGTTATTTTTATTTTAATATAAGCTAATAAAATTCTATTGCTTTAATGTAATCATTTTTAGTTTGGTATTTTTTTTACTTTGTTAGTTTTCACATTTGCAATAGGTCTGATTTTTCAGAGATGCTACCAAACTGAACTGTAGAGGGTAATTTTGGTATACTTCTTTCATTGAATGAATTCTGGAGCCTTATGATTAGCATTATTCACTATCGAGGACAGGCTTAATTTTTTTTCAGAAATTCAATAGGTATAGATGTGGTTGAAAAAAATTCTCTCTGTCCTCTTTCTACACACTCCTTTTATATTTCAAAATTATACTAAACATGTTACATGAAATCCAAAGAGATAACAAGACTATTATAAATTAATGAAAAGTCACATGCATAAATCAGTCATATTGGATTATAATTATAACCTTTATTCTCGTCAGACTAATAAAAGAGTTGATCTTTGACACATAGCTCTGACAAAATTGATCCAAATCCCTAATAACAATGTAAAGGTTTTTTTGAATAAAAACGTAATATGTGAATTGGTACTTAAGAAAGTATGGAGAATTATTTGGCGGACTCCATCAAGATAAAAAGATACTCTAAGAAACTTGCAAAAACCAGAACCTCTTAATTTATATAGCTATTAATATAATTATCAGAACATTTAACATCACATTTCTAAATATTCATATAAAGAGTTGAACTAAAGGATCTTATAGATTCTATAGGTAGTCTTAATTTGGTTGAGCTCTCAATTATTAAAAATATGAGAAAGAAAACTTTTTGTTATGTAATTTATTCCATATGTAATCTGAGAGAATCCATTTGTAAAATGGGAAAAGAAAGAAGATATTTTGGTGGGCATCTATTATTTTTGTATTATTATTATATAATTATTAATTTATTTTCTTACTATTTTTATTATGTATTCTTATTTTTATTTCCTATTGAGAAAAGTAAAATCTGATTAACTGAATAAAAAAGAACTTCATTTTTCTTCATTAATGCTCATAATTCAGTTGAAAAAGTAGAAATTATAAAATTCTAATACATAAACTTCTCTGTTATGATAAAACAAAAGATTTAGAGTCTCAGATAAATAGAAAATGTACCATCTAAGTTGAAAGATGATCTTTCTTAATACACTCTATTGCTACTCTAACATATTTTAATACAGCAGTTCTTCCCATCCAAAGTTTTGTTTTTTGTGGTTTCAATTATGAGTGCTCAGTTGTGGTCCAAAAATATCAAATAAAATATTTCAGAAAAAAAACATTCATAAGTTTTATTTTTATTTATTTTCCTATGCCTGAGTAGATTTTCAGTTGTCCCTCCAGACATCTAACAGTATGGGCCAAGATTTTAACTTCCTTTTACATGTGAACTCAAAGTATATCTTGCTTGGTTTTAATTTATACTGAATTTTCCAAGAATTCAACTACCATGTACACTGAAGGAAGATTATTTCATTTGGATCTTTACCAAGAATTGTTCACTATATGTGGAAAATCCCCTCACTGAAGGCAACACCCATAACAAACTTCATTGTTTTCTGGCTGTATTGTAGCTGCCTCATTCACTGTAATTTTACATATGCAGTAGTTTCTCCTTATCCAAGGGGATATGTTCCAAGATTGAAATCACAAATAGTACCAAGTACATAAGTTTTAAATTGCATATTGTTGGAAATGAAGTGATGAAATCTCATGCCATCCTGCCTTTCCTGCCCCAAGTGTGAACCATCCCTTTGTCCACTGTTACCATGCAGTATATGTCACCCACCTTCTGGTCACTTAGTGGAATTTCTGTGATCAGATTGACTGTTGAAGTATTGCAGTGCCTTTGTTCAAGTAAGCCATACAGTAGCCTAAAACTACATCTCTATGCTCTCTTGAGTAGATAAGAAAGACGTGGATTTATAGGTAGAATTTTAATCTAATTTCAGTTATTCCTAAGGAGAGTTACATACAGAGAGTCATCTGTCAGTTATCATGTGAAAGGAAGTGAAAACTGAAAAGTTAAGAATAGTCCAGAAGAATGAATGGCTCGGAGGTTGTGTCAACCTAGATCATTGTATGACACTGAAGAAATTCCCTAACCTCTTAGATCTTTAATGCAGTCATCTGCAAAGAAAAGAAAATGTTAACATAGTTTTTGAAAAGTAATTATTTTTAGGGAGAGAAACCACATGCATATGACTTCATTACAGTATATTATTATAATTGTTCTACTTTATTGTTAGTTTTGTTATTAATCTCTTACTGTGCCTAATGTATAAATTAAACTGAATCATAGAAATATATGAATAGGAAATAATATAGTGTGTGTGTGTGTGTGTGTGTGTGTGTAGGGTTTTATACGATCTATGATTTCAGGCATCCACTGGGAGTCCTGGAAGGTATTCCCCATATAAAAGAGGGGGCAACTGTATAGCACTGACCAGCACAACTGATATACCTGTGAATATAGGACACAAAATAGAAGATACTTTTCCCCTAACATGATCATTCCATCTTGTCCTGGTTGTGAGCAGAGGCCACTGCCTTCAGACGTGACAGCCTTCACCTCAACTGATGGCTTTGCTTTTACCATCACCTGCTGAATAGGAAGATAGTCGCCACAGTGGCTGGAGCCTCAAACAAATGAACTCTACTAAGAAAAAAAGAATTAAGGGAACATCTTCTGTATAGTTAATTGAAGGTCATGTCTGTGGGCAAAAATTTCTGCTACCTGCTGTCACTAAAAATCTTTGAGAAGTACTTGACCTGCCATCTTTCATCTGTGCTGGCTTTGCTTCAGCTCCCGCCAGTGTCCCTCTGAATCTCAATGTATTTTACAAACGTTGATTTACACTTTGACAACATCATTGGGCATCTCTTTTCTCTTCCAAAATTAAATATTTTATACATTTTTTCAGAGTATTAACAAAGCCAATAAATGCAGAGAAAATTCCATGTAACATATTTAGAAAAGAAATATAGTGTAATGTTTATTTATTTATTTTTCATATTTTAATTAACACTAGCACACATATGTTCCTTTGCATGGCTAGCCTTCTGAAGACTCACTGGTAAACCCTATCGGAAGTGATCTCAGGAAACAAAGCCAGAGAGAAGTTTTTAAAATAGTGGTTTGTTTGTTCCCCTGACATGAGCTATACTGAGAGATGAGGAAAATAGATAAGTGATCTATCTTCATGGCCTGGATGAACTCTTTTCAGAAGCTATGCAAGAGGCAAGTACATTTTAGAATAATAGTAACCTTTTACTATAGGAAAAAAAAAAGACTAATATTATAAATTGAGGGTACTCTTGTAAATAAAATGCCATAAACTGTTCTAAAATTATTTTAAAATAATTTGGGACAGTGTTATGCAATTAATTCCCATGGAAGAAAATGAGAATATATATATTTTAAAAAGCAGTATTAAAATTTCTGTACACTTAATATTTCCACAAATATTTCCCCTACAAGCTCTGGAGTGAGGATAAAAAATTGACTTAGTAAGAGAAATGTATGTTTAAGAAAACTGAAAACTACATGAAGTATATATTTGTTTTTAAAGTTTGTTCATTGTAGCCCATCCGGCTTAAATTTTCTCTTTCGAGTTCATATGCAAATAGTATTAAAAAGGTCAATTTTCCAAGTAAATGTTCATCTTCCTATAAAGTATTACAAAACGCCAGCTCCTTTTTTTAAATTTTGGCTAGCATTAAAGGGGTTCAGAACAAACTTCCTCAAGATAAGCTACTTTGGCATTTGGATTATTTTGAACTGAAGGCAATCGTGAACCTGTGGGCTCATGAGAAATGTATGCCCTTCCCTTAACTATCTGAAATAATCTAAATTGGGGACCGTGTTCATAATGAGTTATTACCAAAAATAACATTTTATGATCTATCGATATGGCAGGACTAGTATCTAATCTGTTTTTACCGTCTTGCAATACCTTTCCTCCCTCTGAAGCCTCAGGCACCTTACCTTACCCTTAGCTCAGAATTTTATATATGCCTCATGAGTATAAACCAGAAGTGAAAAATACTATCAATCCTATTAGTCAATTTAACCTGTTTCTAGTTTATCCATAAATAAGAATGCTAAATAAAATACAGGTTTCCAGCAAAATTTAAGTTTCAGATAAACAATAGATTATTTTTCCTTTAGGTTAAGTATGCCTCAAACAATATTTGGTATATACTTATACTGAAAACCAAAAGGTTTTTTTTTGTTTCTATGACATGCAAATTTAACTGAGCATCTTATATTTTTATTTGCATAATCTGACAATCTTCTTCATATTTCAAGTTTTCATCTTGATGCCTTTGCTATTTGTGTCACTGCAACTCCTATCATGAGGTGGCATTAAACCTTCTGAGTCCCCATTGTCTGTGAGAACAATTGACAAAACAAAATGAAACATTCTGTTTATTTATCCTTATCTCTCATACTGGAAAAAGTCCTCTCAGACAAAGAACCACTCACATGTGTACCATTACCGTGAAACACAGAACTCGACCAGTTCTTAAATATAATCTGTGTAGGCAAAAATACATAATACCCACTGAAATCATCTCACCATCTCACCTGCTTTCTCTGGTTCCAGCTTCCACTTTCCCTACAAACAAATTACAGACATTTGTCATTAAAAAAAAGAGGCAAACTCACCAAGAGAAAATTTTTTGCCTACCATTTTGAGACACACATCTGAGTTGAAATTAATTATGAGAACAGTTGCAAATATTTTCTTAGCATTAATTGTTATAATATCAAAGGTTGAGAGTGGCTTATATTTTAAATAAATCTTATCACTTATGTATGTAGTAAATATTCATACATATAAAGTGTCTGGCCATGGTGTATGTATATATGGAGAGAGCAATAGAGAGCAGTGGTGGAGAGATGTGCTCTGGGATTAGAAATATGGATTTGAACCTTGCTATTGCCTCTTCCTAACTTCCAATTCAAATTTTGCCTTATTGGCTTAGTATGAAGATTAAAGAGATAATAATTAAAAGACACTTAGTTCTTTGTCTGGCCTAGAGTAAGAACTCAACAAATGGTAGGTGGCATTTTTATTAGAAGAGATTTAAGATTACCTTTTAAAAATAGTATTATTATTTACGTGTGCTTTCTTGAGTAGATAAGAAAAAAGTCGATTTATAGGTAGAGTTTTAATCTAACTTCAGGTATTCCTACAAGAGATTTACATAATGAGAGTCATCTGTCAGTTGTCATGTGAAAGGAAGTGAAAACTGAAAAGTTAAGAATAGTCCAGAAGAATGAATGGCTCGGAGGTTGTGTCAACCTAGATCATTGTATGACATTGAAGAAATTCCCTAACCTCTTAGATCCTTAATGCATTCATCTGCAAAAAAAAAAGAAAATGTCAACATAGTTTTTGAAAAGTAACTTAGATATCTAGAGCATCTAGCTTAATGTCTACCATATCAAAATGTCATTTAATAAAAATTATTTTCTTTCTCCTTGTCCATTTCTTAAAGAATAAATTTTATGTTCTCATCTTTGTTTTAAATTTACCTACACTAAAAATGCAGTTGCCTAAACTTACACTGAACTCCTCTGAACAGGACATCCTCAGGGTTAGTCACTGAAGCTGAGTTCAAACTGTCAGGATCTTTCACTTTTTTATTACTCAGCACATTCAGAGCCATGTTCATCAATGTTAACACTAATATAAAGAAATAAAAGTGCAGGAAGCTTATCAAAACTTTTTTACATGCCCATTCTTGGCAGATATCTCTGGTTCATCCCTCAACCTTCTCTCACTAAGCTCATCATACACAGCCTCTCAGTTCTCCTTCTCTTAATATTCACTAATTATCCAACATTGCAAAGAGGTAAAGCATAGTGTCATCTCATTTCTAACATTCTCTTGACTTATTGATTCATTAGTTTTCCAAACTGCTTCTGTATCATTTTACATGTCTTTCTTGCTTGCCTTTGTCTTCATGCTGCCCTCAATTATTGGTCTATTATACAAACATACATAAAAAAAACAATTCATTTTAAATCATTCTAGTCCTTCTAAGGCTATGCTCAACTCATATAAAATTTTCTAAAAATTTTTTTCCACATACAAGGGGTCAGATGTTGATGGCATATCTAAAAATGTTAATGGGTTAATAAACAAAATGAGAGAGAGACAGAGAGAGAAACAGAAACAGAGACAGAGATAGGAACAGAGATATAGAGAGAGACAGAGACAGAAAGTAGAGACAGAGAATCATCCACTTAAAATGCTAATACTTTAAAAAGGAAGAAATAATCAAACAAAAACCAGAAAGAATTTTTTTTTATCTCCATCACTAATCTTTTGCATGGAGTAATGTTCATTCTCCAATGAACATTTTTGTCACAATTTAGAAATTCGAATACATACTCTTCACTCGTTACCAAGGTGCATTATTTTGTCCTTGCTAAGAGTGTTTCTTAAAGTAACTTCAAAAACATTAATGTCTTTGTTGTATTTACCCCTTCTGACAAAAAAAAGGCCAATTTGTGCCTGCACTTTGTGCCCTGAATTTTACTCTTACTTGCTTATTTTTTTGATAACATACCTTTCACAGAAAAGAAAAATCCAATACAAACAAGTTAAAAGTAAAATAATTACTAATTCTTTATTGAGAAACAATAATAAAGTATCATTATTGAATAGTCTTTTTTTACCTAACATCTTGATTTTTGTTATAAAATAGACTTAGACTTCTGCATTTTGATATGATCCACACTAATGACACACTTAATGCTTAATAAGTCTATCCAAACTTGCTAACACAAGTCTCTGCTACTTTTTAATATACAACAATGATCAAATTTTCTGTGCCAAATTGAGAAAGTACTCTTAAATAAGTTTTTTTGTAAATGTCAATAGACCAAAATTCAGTCATTAATGCTAACTTTCAGGGTTCTGCAAATATTGTGGCAACTACGATTTAAAAAGAGAGTAGGGAAGGGAAGGAAGAAAGAAAAGAACAAAAGAAGAAAAAAAGGAAGGAAAGAAAGCAGGAAGAAAGGAAGGAAGGAAGGAAGGAAGGAAGGAAGGAAGGAAGGAAGGAAGGAAGGAAGGAAGGAAGGAAAAAAGGAAGGAAAGCAGAAATGAAAGAAAGAAAAAACAGCCTTTAAATTTTCCATCATTCCTTTACTTACCTGTAGATATTAGAGTAGATACATTCATTTGATCTAACTTTGACCTCACGATAATCCACATGCCCAGTGCAGTCCTAAGCGCTGAAGATAAAATATATATATAAATATATATATATATATATATCCCATGCATCCTCCTTAATGGAACTCATGACTTAAAAGGAGCACTAGGTATAGTCATTCATTTTTTTTTTAATGGGTGGAAAGACTCTAATTACTCAGAAAGAAAAAAAAACTGCTAAATTCAGAATCCGTTGGGTTTTCTTTAGAGGGACTATTCAAATGACAAGAAATCTATACCTTGAAACAGAAAGGCAGATTCTAGAGGGTAGGGAGGTATGTTCTCCAGGAGGAATATTTATTTACTCTAATGGTAAGACATTTGCCATAGCAGACAGTTTAGCAGTATAGAGACGTGGTCAAAGGCACAAGTCATTTAAATGTAATGTTTTTCTTTAAGAATAATATTGAATTAATTTCTAAAAATGGTTTTGC
The DNA here is from genome assembly GCA_004027375.1 of Macroglossus sobrinus. NCBI lineage: Eukaryota > Metazoa > Chordata > Mammalia > Chiroptera > Pteropodidae > Macroglossus > Macroglossus sobrinus. The sequence goes on from PVKZ01000929.1 coordinate 87,465, forward strand.
TTTCCATCTTTATAACTCTTTTATCTAAATACTGTTATTCAAAATGTCTTGTAGAGACAATGAATTTAACATGAGTGACTATTTTGGTTACTTTTTTGCAAGCACTTACAGGATGAAAAACTTAATGTAACCTTGCTTCTCTTCTATGACCCATAAAATTCTAAAACCTCATGCTCTTTACAGTTTTCACAGATAAATCAAAGATTATTGTTCAGCTTTCTATGAACTAACCACTTGAAAATGGCATTTTCTGTATTGCGTAGAAAATTAACGTTTAAGATCATGCTTTTGGAAATAGAAAGGTCAAGGACTTTCATAATTTATTTCTATTTTTTATAGAACAGTTACAGTTAGACTTTTTTATGTTTTATATGTATATTAGTTTTCTAAGGCTGATATTCAAAGAAACATAAACTGGGTTTCTTAAGACAAGAGAAACATATTCTCTCACAATTCTGGAAGTTAGAAGTCTGAAATTAAGATGTCAGCAGAGCCATATTCTCTAGAAGGCTCTAAGAAAGAAATCTGTCCCATGCTGTTTTCTCAGCTTCTGGTGGTTTCCAGCAATCGTTGGTGTTTGTTGGCTTACAGCTCTAACACTCTAATCTCTTTCTGTCTCTATTGTCATGTAGTATTCTTCCAGTGAATGTCTTCATTTCCTTTTAAGGATGCAAGCCATAATAAATTAAGGCCTACATTAATGATCCCATTTTACTTTCATTACACATGCAAAGACCCTGTTTTCAAGGATGGTCACACTGTGAAGTACTGGGGGTCACCACTTTAATATATCTCTTTGGGAGAGCACAGATTAATCCATAACAATATGTAATGCTGCTATCACAGTTACCTTTAAATCAGTTCAGTGAGTAAATAGAATATTCACATTAGCAAATAGCTATAGAAGAATAATTGTCCTGTAATTTAGATAATGGGTGTTTAAGGTATAGAATACTCAGTCGAGACAGATGACCCATTTTACAAGTGTCATGATGAATGGCAATAATTTCAAATCTGAAACCTTGAAGCTTTAAAGTTTAGAATTAGCCTAAAGATTAGAGATGGAGAAATAAGCTAACACTTAATAAGAAAACACTTAATAAAATGAATACAGTACTAAGAATTCTACTGAAATAAAAGAGTTTAAATGAATTCTCAATTATGTTGCCATTGTTATATAAGTTAACATAATTTTTCCCCTGCATTCTGAAGTGGCTACTGTATTTTGTGTATGTACACATAGACACACATAGACACAGAGACACGTATATGTTGAAATTTGTATTGATTTCCTAAAGCTGCTGTAACAAACTACCACAAACTAGGTGGTTTAAAGCTACCAAAATGTAATCTCCCACAATTCTGGAGGATAGAAGTTCAAAATCAAGATGTTAGCAGCTCTCCCTCTGAGACTCTGGGTAGAATCTCTCTTTACTTTTTCCTAGCTTCTGATAGTGGCCTGCAGTTGTTGGCATTCCTTGAATTAAATCACTCAAATCTCTTCCTCTGTCATTATATGGATTTCTCCCTGTGTGCCTTTGTATCTTCTCATGTTCTTATAAGAACAATAATCATATTGAATTAGGGCCCACCCTAATCTTAATTCAATTACATCTGCAAAGACCTGTTTCCAAATGAGGTCATATTCATGGGTACTTGGGGTTAGGACTTCAATATATTTCTTTGAGGGGGGATCACAATTCAACCCATAATAACCTCCCTCCTGAGTTGTGGCTTTCACATGCTGTTCCCTTTATCAATGTAATATAAAATTAATGTGGATTGCCTAAAAGTTGATCACTTGACATCTTGATTGATTTTTTTTTGGCATCAATCGGATGCTTTCCAAACATATTTTAAAAACAACTTTTCTCTTTAGAATAAAAAAAATAGCTTTAAGCCTATTTGGAACTGAGAGTTCCTCTGAGTTCTACTGATTTGGAGGAAATGTCGGTGCCAGCCATTCCCTCCATCAGGTCAGAGAGTTTATGTGCCATGTACTCATTTTTTTTAAGTAAAATAGAATTAAACTAATTTTTATTTAATAAATTATTTTGACAATGCCTTCTCTTTGAAATAATTGGAAACACTATAAGCTACCCAAACTGCAGCTAAGAGTCACTGGTATCAAAACTAGCTTTCTGGAAATTTATTCAGGAATAAATTTCTGAATATATATTAAAAATAAATGATTCTATAATCTTTAATATTTTTCTCCTGATAAGCTCTATAATTAATTATTCATTTGTTTCAGTTGTCTATCTTAAAATATGCTTTTAGTAGTATCTGTAAAGCAGAAGAATTATCCACTCTGAAAATGTCATAATGATAAATCATTTTATTGTCAAAATGGCCTTAAGACACCTTTGAATAATTTAAATATATTAATTATTTTTAAAGATAAATTGAAGGGTATTTTTGAATGAATTCTAAAATCTTGAATTGTTTATGAATTATTTTGGTCATGAATTTGAATAATATTTGGTAAGATTTTCATTTGCATATTTATTATTCAACAATTATCATGAAAATTACTTTCTTCAAGAATTGGAATTTTTTATAAATTTAGATTTATTGTATGTAAATAAGAGAAATAAATTTATTATTTTCTTGTGGTTCACAGTGCTCCAAAATTCCTTACTAAGGGACTGATCTCATTAGATATCACAAGCTCTGACCTTAGTGACTTCTTTAGTCTTTCAGTTTCTCTCCTTCCATGTTTGTAAACTAAAGAGAATTTAATTAGTTATTTTCAAGCCATGAAATGCAGAGCTGTTAACTAAATTACTTTTGAAATACTTGTGGATAGTCTTGCTTCATAATAACACGGATAAGTATTTAGGCCCAGCTTAGTGCAGAGGGTGTAGAAACAGCAGAAGCAGAGTAGGCCAATTCTTGCATAAAAAAATTATACTGTGAACCAGAGTGGCACACCTGCCTTCATTCTGGGAACAAAAATGCATGTGACTAACCAATAATCCACCCCAACATTTACAAGGGCGATTAATTAACTGCGAATGCATGATTCTTGAATACAAACTTGTTTTTATTCAATGTGAGTCATGCAATACAAATTAATGTCGTCTTATAGATATATAATTCTGTGGATCAATGCCAAAAGGCCCGCAGTCTTCCATTGCTCCTTCTTGTCTAAAAGAAGCAAAAGATGTAGATTACATGTCAGTAAATTTCATCAGGTCATGTCAAACTTAACTCAAGCTACAGCCCATCCAGCTCATGCCACATTTTATTATTATACACTCTAGCTTAGTCATTATGCCCTGAGGTGTCCAAAGGTTTTTAGATAACAGCAAGAAAACTTCATTAAGATTGGCACATTACAAGAAATCCAGATGCAGAAAAGGGCTGGCAGACACAAGTATCTGGTTCATTAGATGTCTAGGGCTGTTGGCGTAGTCAGGAGGAGTGACGAGCATCCACTAGGGATGTGTTACCCAGTGGATGTGATTTAGAAGGGGAACAGTGCAATAACACATAAGAGATGATTCTTCAGTAAGGTGTATGATGAGGACTAATATTTAGATAGTGCTTGGCAGTCTTTGAGCTCTTTATTTTAATGCCTACAGCACCTTGTATTTCTACGTGGTCTCCCATCCAAGTACTAACTAGGCCCCACCCTACTTAGCTTCCACGATAAGAGCATTTTTTTTATACATCATCTTATCTAATCTTTGTAATGATACTCAAAGTAAGTATCAGCCATGGTTTCATCAGAATTAGCAAAGTGTGGGTAACGACCCCAGTTAATCAGAGCCAGAGCTCAGACTAGTGCCTGATATCCTGGTTTAGATAATCTGAACTTTCCAGACTGTTTGAGAAAATAGTACACAGATAACACTCACTTCACTAATAAAGTAAAATAAAGACACTTTAGTTCCCTACAGAAATTCATTGTCTTGATTATCTAAGTAGTTTTAATAATACTTAACTAGTCCATATATTGTATAGCATTTAAATTATCTAGAGATTTGAATAACATCTAAGTTACCTATATACTTTCAATAACTTTTTTTGATTTGTATTATTAAAAATTACCTCAGTTCTCAAAATTCTGTATTAAACAAAATGGAAAATCAGCAGATAGAAAGAGCCAAATAAATGTGATTATTAGACATCCAGATGACCCAGACTGACCCAGACACATTAGGCAGAGTTGATACAACAGATCAAGCCGAATATATTGCTGAGTAAGTTATCTGGAGCAACTAGATACTGTTCAAAAATATAATCAAGTTAAAGAGGTAATGAAAATTATGTAACTTTCAAGTGTTTATTGCCCAAGTCACATTGTCATAAAGCTCCTTTATAGTGCACATAGCAGAGCAGAGAAGAGGCTAGACACAAGGTGTGGATCAGTTAGCCATTGTACTGGCAAGATTTCAAAATGTCATGAAATCTCTCTAGGTCTCAGTTTTCTCATCTGTAAAATGGCAATAGAAAATAAAACAAATTTCATAGAGCTGCATAAGAAATAATACTCAATGAAGAGCCTGTCCCATGGTATGTGCTCAATAAACATTAACTACACAGTGACAAAAGTCCATGTTTTAATGTCAGTGGCACATAAAGATGTTTCCTCTGAATTTGAAGCTTTCTCTGTTACATCTTTGATATATTGTGCCTTGATTTATAGTTAACTACTTCCTCACTGTGTCCTTTTGATGAGTTCATGAATACTAATGGTCACACTACTACTCTAGACTTTTCTTTTCCCTACAGAATTGGCTAATAAAATCAATGACTTAAATACTTCTATTGTATGGAATCATAGGATTTTTAGCACAAGCTTTGAATAATAAAATTATGTGAAATAATTCAATTACATGTAATTGAAACTTTTTTCTCCACACCATTAATGTGTTTTTTGTTGGGGTGAAAATGGAAATCTTTTTAGAATATAATTAAAACTACACAGAGTTGCATCATAAATCTATAGGATCTGCCCCTGGGGTTTGATGTTTTTAACACCTAAAAACTGAAGCAGATTTTGCAAAAATAGAGCTAAAAATCTTTTCACTTCACTTAGAGTCTTAAGTAATTTTCCAGTGTTACCAGTAGGTAACATGGCAAGAAAAGAAAAGGAAAGGTTGATGGATGTTCTGAGTCATTTTTTTTTATTTACTGTTTAAGAAAATCAACTTTTTTTTTACATTTTGTGTTAACAGAATATTGCTTTTCTGAATAACCATTATAAAATTCGCTGTTATATATAAATGGTATATGTTAAGTTTTAATAATTTTTAAACTGCAGGGACAAAATATATATCCCCATGGTTTTTGAACTTAAGGCAATTAGAAATTGATTTTGGAATTAGAAGAAGATAAACAGGTGAAGCATGAGCATGCAGCCTGACATTTAGTGTTTGTACCAGAGGACACGCAGCTAGCTCCAGCTCTGAAGACATAAGTAAGTGTCAGATGACTCTAGGGGATGCATAAATCAGGTTCTTGTTCTTTTTTTTTCTTTCTTTCTTTCTTTTTTTTTTTTTAAATCTCTCTTGTCTTTGTTTTTCACTCTCCTTTGTCCATCAACCTTTTTCTCATTCTGGAAAATTGACCTGTATCACAATATCTGTCAGAATTCTCTCCCATGCCTGTGTCCTCCATTCCATCAGAACTGCAAACCTTCTCTCAGGCATTATGACAATTATGCTTCTGGTATTGACCCAAAATGGAATTAACAGGGTGTCACCAAGCAGGCTGACAGCCTCAAATTGAAAAGATTATTTAGACCTTATTTTGAACCTCACTAAGCACAGTGGGTTGCCTCAGCTTTAAGTCATGCAAATAAAAAACAAAAGCTGCAGGGCTGATTTTCTTTGAACTTCAGGGCCTTACCTGAAAACATCAGTTAGTTCCCATAGTCACAGACAGGTCAGGAATTTGTCTAACATTCCTGAGAATTTATGGCCTTCATCATTATGAATGAGATCATTCAAAGGAGCACTCCTCAAGCAATAGTTTCAAGAATTATTATCACAGCATCTGTTAACACTAATGGCTTGAGAATGCCTGCAGCAGTTCAAGGTGATCCTGTATGCACCGGTGTGTAAAAAGCACAGCAAGATCTTTCTTGAACTTTAACTTGACCAAGACATATACCTTGGTAAGTAAGCCAATAATTGGAACTAAAAATGAGTAGTATCAGAAATGACGAGCTCTTGGTTATTTGAACAGCAATGGAAGAGGGAAGCCTGGTAGGGGTCCAGGACTGGGACGTGTTTGGAGGCCTAACGTGGGCTCTGTGTTCCTTGGTTGCACAATTGCCAGAGATTCTTAACTTCTACCTAGAGACTCAGCCTTACCCAGACCCAAAGGCTACATTAGCTCAGCCTGGTTCATGAGAGCAATCACAAGATCTGGGCAGAAGGCCATCAAATATGTGTACCATATAGGGTGGGTATTAGAGCTTAGTGTTTACGTGGAGGCCCAGGAGGTCAACTGAGGGCACTCTCAGGTTCATAGGGAAGTTTATCTGTACAGAGTTTGTCCCTGTGTAATGTTTACTCTCTTCTCTCTTTCTCTTTCATGAGCATGCACGCACACATACACATATACACACATGCACACGTGCACTTTCTTAGTAGAATCATTTTTATTCACAGTGTGGGCTAAGCTTTCACATGGAAGGCCAGATGTAGCATCTCAAAAATTCAAAGGAGGCTGGGAGAAAGTGCGCAGGCACCTCAGGATGGGGGAAGTATGGATGAGGTCCAGGAAAGTGAGCCATGGCAGGAACTCGACCCGTATAGGGAAGGTCAAGAAAGCAGATTCAGGTGCTGAGAAGCAAGAGTTCTGGGAGACATGTGACGAGATTTTTAAGTATTGTCTGAACAACTGTGAGATGAGTAATTGAGTCATTGACTCAATGTAAGAATAAAGATGAAAAACCAGAAGGCATAACATGGAAGAACATGCTGAGAGAAACTTTGTACCTCAGCTTTGCTACTTTTTAATCAGTTTCCTCAGTTAAGACATTTCTCTCGCCCATTTCTGACTATTAAAATATAGCAGATTATATCTAAATATCTAACAACTTATCTAGGAAGATGTCTCCTAGCACAGATCCAGATAATTAATAGGTCCTCCATAAACACCAGCTTACTTTTACTAAGCCGACATACTTTTTCTTGTGCTGCCTTCTGATTTCTGGGTGTGAAAGTGCCTAAGACTTCCAATGAGTAAGCAAGGTAAAACAGAACAATGGCTGGGAATCTCAGTTACATAAGTAACTCAATAAAAGCATTAATAAACATAAAAATTCCCCTTCCAAAAAATGTCCAGTAATTTCTGGTTTAAGACTAAATGTAAATTTCTATAAAATGTAATTCACATCTAAGACCTGCTAAGATAAAACAGATTAGTTTGGTGTCATTTTTAAATACCAAAATATCATGACAATTAGAATTGTGAGGTAGCTTGGAAATTTTAGTGAGAAGGGAATAGAGCTGGAGACTGGATTTGCAGTCCTGAACTAGCAACATGACACACTGTGTTAATGTCTCCGCCAGGCATTTTCAGCAATTCCGACTCCTCTATTACATACACAGGCTCCCTCCCAGGATGGTCCTCTCCTAGGAAACTTTCAAAATGCTATTTTCATTAGACTGAGATTAAAAAGATTGTGTAGACCTTATTTGCTTGTGTAGCAACTATTAAACATAAAGTATAATCTGAGATATATTTCTTTATAAAAATTGTATATGCGGAGACAATGAGTTTTGTTTCCACCAAGGTAGGAAATGACAGGGTTTTTAGCTTCAGAGGAAAATATTCCTGATGGTTTGTAGCCAACAATAGATTTGCAAAAAATTTTAAGCCCAGAAAATACAGAAGCTCTACTCTTCTGATCTGTTTGCCTAGAGAACACCTACTTCCTAAGTATGAGAAGCAACAATTGGCCCTCATTGTATCTCTTTAGCTATAAATATTGAAATAGGTTAAAAGCACCCATGACCCCTAGAAACTTAAAAAAAAAAGTTTATTATTTTATGGATTTTAAATATGCTGCACAAGATGAGTGTTTAAAACATAAAAAAATCATTATATTAATATAATAAAATATCAAAAACTGAGTATAAATTTAAATATAAAATATGACCTTATCTGTCAAAGACTGCCATGGAAAGAGTAGTCACTGGACCATGCACCAGGAGACTTCTGATACAAAGACTATAGTTATCCAAGGAACACGGTGTTAATTGCATTTAGTCTGTCCAGTACTGAGTCTATAGCACTACACTTATTGAATCCAGATTTCTTCCTACCATTACATTTTTTTCCTGTTCAGAGTGATATACTTCAGATATATGTCTCACTCCAGGATGATTCCCTGTCTGAGAGCTCTCAGGCTAACAGGAGATATAAGTGACTTTTGCTAACCATCCATTTATGACAGGTACATGGATATCTGACAAAAGAAGAAAGGAAGAGAAATCCACAAATATATATGTTGACCAATCTAAAAATTTAATCATCATAGGGTACTACTAAATATTTAAAACATCAAATTAGATAGAAATGCAATGCGGAAAGCTAGATTTGTGAATTTTTTGTTTCTGTTTATTAAGCAAAACAAATCACATAACAAAGAAGGTATAAATGTAATGTCTGGATAGATCCTAAAAAATCATCCTGCATCAGACCTCCGGGGTTCATATTCAGATGATTTTGTCAAATTTCTTAAGCATTTAGAGCTGTTTCTCCATCTATAAAATTAAGATTTTTTTTATCCTACAGATCCCATAGGATTGTTTGAAAGCTATCTGAAATAATCACATAAAGTTTTTAACCTAATACAATGTACAAGGTTAGCACTCAGCAAGTCAGCTATCATTTCGACTATCTTATTGATTTACTTTGGATAACATGAAAAGTGCAGACATATGACATATTCTTAAAAATCGAAATCATATTATTTTTCTATCTGTGTGATGTTTTACAATCGAAAAGACGCCTTAACCTCATAAGCTCCTTTAAGCTTCCCGTAAACTCCGTGGAGAAGAGAAGGAGACTAGGTGCCCTTTTCTCAAGGATCTTTAGCTATCGAGAACAAGAAGAGCAACACCTGGAAATTTAAGGCACTCTTTCAAAATAGTGAATCAATGGCAGCGACTTGTAAGTGAACAGAGTAATTGGCATGGCCTGCATTGTATAATAGATGATCATGTTCACCCACAAATGAGGCCACTGGAACCAAATTATGGAAAGAAATTGGAGATCATGTTTCATCTATTCAGTTTTTTACAGCTCTTTATGTATCAAAGAGATGCTTCTTGAATCTTACTTAGGACAGGCAGACTGTGAGGCATAGGAGAACCAGGCAGGCCTGGCCTTGCCTCTGTCACATTTTAGCTGAGTGACCTTGAAATAGTTACTTTACTCTGTCTCAAAATTTATGTTTTTCCCTCTGCAAAGTGGATGGTGGATGCTTTTAGAGCTCATAAGTTTGTTACAAAGACTAAGTTATATCACTTCTGCACAGAGCTTAATGCAATGTGTAGAACTATATGAAATAGTTCATGGTAGTTCTCACAGTATTGTTACTATTTTCTAACTCTAATGAAATACGAGAATTCAAATAATCTAATAACTCCCAATCAATAAACTACACAAAACCAAAACTAGATATTAGCACCTTCTCAAATGCTATATACCACCAGGGATCTTTGGTCCTAGGGACACCAAAGTCCTCAGGACACCCAAACTCTGCTGTAAGCTTCTCAGTCAATGTTCTGTTCTCATAGATGTGATTTTGCAAACGGGCCTTCATAATAAGTTTTAGAGGAAGTGAGTATTTCAGATCGAGTTATAAGATTGGTGAAAACTTTAAATCCCATAACATTTTAAAGTTAGTGAGAAGGTGGAAAGAAAAAAAAATAAACATATATATGTGTTGTAGAAAAGCTCTTGTTCTGTTCTTTCTCACGAGGCAACTCAGACCCAAAAATTAAGTTACATGGTAGCCCACTATTTGGAAGGATGAATTGAATCCTTGTTTCTGAAGCATATATAGCCTTCCTAGAAAGGTAAAAAGTCTCTTACTTTTTTCTCATTCCAAGCAATAATCAGGAAATGCAAAATTTGTCATTTTACAATGGTTTTTAAAGAAGCAAGATGAGTGAAATCTACTTGGCCCACCTTGATTGTCAAGAGACCTGATGTTCCACTCTTTCCTCACATCTTTGTCTCTCCTTTTCAGGTAGCTTTGCTTCCTTTGGCTCCTTTACCTCCTTACCTATAGATAGAGGCTGGATCACATCATTTAGTTGCCCCAAGTTTCTGCCAGCAGCACATCCAGATGTAAATACACACTGTGGCCCAAGGGAAAGCTAAGAGTCAGAATATCCCACCTAAGGGCTTGAGGGGTGGGGGAGTTATGAAGTGAGCAGACACAAATATCAGGAGAAGGTTAGAAAGTTCAGTGAAAGACAACTAGAATGCTGCTGGTTCTGGAGGTTAAAGGATATGATCAGGATCATGCGATCTCAGCATTTCTGAAGGGTCTTACTCAGCCTTGACTCCTCCAAGACTTCATTCACCCCACCACCCAGCTATAACCACAATCTGTGTGGTGAGGACAAAATCTGTATTCCCTATATCAAACTGTCCCCTGGATGTCTCTTTTTGGAAGTCCGGATGGCAAGTAGCATACAAACTTATTAACTGCCCCGACCCCCAAGAAAATATCTTGTTATTCCATTATTTTCTTCTTCAAATTCTGTATTTTCTATTTTCTGTATGTTAATCATGCTATCAGCTACTCTGTCACACAAGCTAGAAACATCAGAGTCACCTCAAAGATTTTTTTTTTGACCTCACATTCAAATAGCACTCCGTCATCTTGATTTTAATTCAAGCATGGCTGCAGAAACTAGCTTCTTTTTGCCCTTGCCACTCCCATAATTTCAGCTCTAGACTGTGAAATAGTCTAAGCCTTATAGAACTGGCCAGCTGGGCTCAAATTCTTCACTCTCTGATTTTGCCCTCAACACTGCTCCGGGATGGTCTTGTTAACAGCCTATGCAATCACATCCCCTTCAGCTTTTACTCAGCCAGTGAATTTCCACTGCCTCACAGCCTGAGGCCCTGAACTACAAGTTCATACACAGCTCCAGGTGCTGCTCCACTTGTCCCCTGCTTCCACATCATCCCTCATTGCAGCAAAGCTTTAGGGTTTCAAAAGTATATATAATATCCTTCCATGCAGTTGCCTTTACACAAGCCAAGTTCTGTGCCTGGAATTCTTTGTTAGATAATAATCCTTTGGAATATCTACTATTATTATCTCCTTTCCTCACAAATGAAAATACGAAGACAAGAAAATTAATTAGATTCTGCAAAGTCATGGGACTGGTGAGAAACAGAAGTTGAATTCTAACCTTGGGGGTCTATGTGGAACATTAGCACTTTTAACCCTGTACTGTCCCCTTTTCTAGAGCTGACAAACTTCTATTTACTCTTTCATGCTCACATCAAATATATCTGGAAAGTCTTCATCTAGTCCACAGATGAAATGATTAATTCTATCTTCTGCTTTCAAAACATTTTCCTCTTTTCCTGTTATTTTAACATATTACGTAATAGCTACTTATTTTTGTGAATTTATCCCCAACCAGAAAGATTTCAACTTACTATTACCCAAAATTGTCCACATCTCCTGGCATAAAATAGTAATCAATACATGCTTATTAAGGTGAATGAATGGATAACTGAATTATGAAGAGATACATAAAAGAATGAATTGTCATTCATTTAAAGTCTTATTTCTGTAGGTCTGGTGTGTAGACCTAGCTGATTAGAAATTACATGTTCCCCTTGTTGTTTTCTATTTCCTACCTCTACACACCATTTGTTAGCTTTGCTTAATCATTTTTAGAGATAACTTTTTACTATACTCTCTGAAATCAATGACAAATTATATAATAAAATCTATCTATCTCACCATTCATCTATTCATCTATTGTTTAATTCAGTTTAAGAAGTAATAGTGATGTTGAAACAAAGATCACAAGTTGGATGAAGTTGGTATTGATGACCCAGAAACATTATTAAACTGACAAAAAGTGTCATCAAAACCCTTCTCCTCCCTTCTCATGCTCTAACTACCATCCCTTACCACTCCTTCTATAACTTCTCTCCCTCCTAGTGTCACACCTTTCTCTCAAAATGTCCCTCTTTCCCATGGTTATAAAGCACACTCCCTTCTGCTTCAAAGAACTCAGAATGGTCCATCTCTTCCACCCTAGGAACCTGTTCCCACCGAGAGCTCAGATGGCAACTCCCTGGCCACTTCACGCTTCATGCAAATAATGACTTATGGATGGGAGTGAGAGAATTCACTCATTACCAAACCCCAGTCATAGCTACCGTCTTTGGTATAAATAATAATTTGTCTGCTCACTCAATGGCTTCGACTGCAGAATGTATAGTCATCTTAAAGTTTACACACTACTATGCGACTAACTCTGTTTTTAATTTCTGTTTAGATTGAAAATGTGTAGCAGGTAAGAATTACATTTATTAAGTAACCATTTATCTTGGATGACTGATTGATTGCAAGAATTTTTCAGACTCTACTCTGCAAAAGGTACACCATGTTTGACTTCTCCTCATGCTATGGTAGGTTTATCTGAGAAATCAGAGTTGAACATTGTGTGATATAATATATTACGTGTTATTTATCTAAATACATTTAGGTTCTGAGTTCTTGGAAGAATGTTATACCAACTCACCCAATTTTTACAAAAAGTAATTGCTTATGAGTAGCAAAGTTATTACTCACTCTATGTATAGTTACTCAGATGTGAAATACTAAAGTTAGACTTTTAAGAAAAGAAAAAGAATTAAAATCACAGAACCATTTGTCATGTAAACACAAAGTAAATGTCTTTCTATAATGTAAAGTAATGGAAAGATGAGTACACAGTCTGCCAAGTTCATTTACTCCCATCTTGCTTTTAAGGAGCAGGTGCAAGGCCAGCTGGCTCTTGCCAACACCTGTCTAGCACATGATCACAGGGATGATGAAGTGGCTATCTTAATAACCCACAGATAGTTGTAGTAAAGTCAAAATAATTGATGATAAACATCCTTGGGGATTGAATTTTTGTGTCTTTGTCCCTGAAATGTTGATGACAGAAACAAGATTTACTCGTAATGTTTGAATTCTGACATTCCCAACAGGGAACAGGGGATGATGCCGTATTGCTCCCAGAGAGTTTTACTCCCAGGCTTTCCTACTACACTGGGATTCCACTGGGATACTGCACTTCTATCTGTCAAATTCCTCCTGCCTGGCACCAGTGTTCACAAGAGCATTATTTATAATATTATTAGAATTAAGTTATATCACTTTGAACTTAAACTCACATTATTTCACATATAATATTGGAGCACGTGTCGATGTACATGGTGTGCTTAGGAGAGCATCTGGCATCTCATAAGCACCCTGCACATCTTGGCAGTTATTGCTATGCCATTATCCCCACTTACTCAGACAAGACACTGTGGTGAGGCTGTGCAAACATTGACTGTGGGCTCCTGCCAACTAGTACACATCCCTGTGGCCACTGAAGTATTTTGGGAGAGACACCCACAATAGCTTCTTTTATTCTCATGGTAAATCATGAAGAACAAAATCAACCTTAATGATACTAAACAAACAGTATAGACAGAATGCAATCTAATTTCTCACCTAATTCAGAAAAAGACATTTCACTTAACACCTACCTCCTACTTAACTCGAGACCTGTATTCACTCCCTTGGATTCTAATCCTGAGCTGAAATCCCTGACAATTCACTTAATAAGGTCACTTATGCTCTTCTATTTAGACTCTGAGACATATGCTCCTTATTTAATATGTATTTCTAAACTAGCTTGTCAATTTGATTTCCCATATGAATGCCCACCATTAAAGCAGTGAACTAGAAGAAATTTTAACATGAACCTGTTCGAAGCTAGCAAAGTGACTACCCTGACCCAGAAGATGCTGAAAAACAAAATTTCATGCAGAAAAATTTATAACAGAGTTATATAATAACCACATTCCAATCTTCTTGATACAGAGCCTGTTTACGCCGAGTCCTGGCATAGAGAATAAAAGTGCCACTTTAACATTGAAGTGTCTAGCTTTGGACACTACATGGTAAACTCACTAAAATTATAGTGAATACTGATAATGTTTTCTAAACATTATCAATTGAGGACCAAAATATGATCCAATTATTTCATTTAGAAAGGTAAGAGAAGTATACAAATCATTCTTGGCCAGATCCAGCAAAAATTATTAGATTGAAACTTGATCTAGCAATTGTATAAGCCTCGGTTATCTGGAAATTCACTTCTGTGGAATATGTGCATCCCAGAAGTTGTTATACAAATGAAGTGGTCTTGTAATATGCTCAGATTTTGCTGTCATTTTCTAATAATGCACGACTGTAGTTTTAATTAAGTTTTATTGCTCATTTGGCTTTAATATTGTAATTTTCTTTTCTCATGCCCTTTTCTCTCCTAATTTCTATCCCTAAACTTCAATGTGGCCCAAGACTTGAATTTCTCCTATGATTATCATTGTCTCACACTGAATAAAATCATTTTATAGGGGGCCATGCCTAACAGAAGGCCCACATATTGTTGATTTTCTGCAAATGTTACATTAGAATGACAAAAACACAAGTTACATTGGAGAGAAAATAACTAATCTCACTTCCCATCTGGTTTTCAGGAAACATCATCCAGAAGATTTTCCTTGAAAATGCAGTGTCTTTGCTGGTGACCAGGGTTGATTTCAGCGTGATCATATTAGTTTTACTTCTTTTTCTGTCACTTTTCTCTTGCTTCAAGTACTTTAAATTTCCCAGTAAGATAAGATTTATAGTTTGTTGAAATATTCTTCAGCTGCCTTTCCCTGCTTCATCTGAAAGTTTATATGTAGCTTTACTTAATACCATTCTGAGAGGGAACTCCTCATACATGCCTTTATAAGCACAAATTATATGTTTAACTCTGTGTTATTTTTAGAACTGCTGCCTATTCCCCCTTGAACAACATGAGGGGGATGGGGCAGCAATCCTGCCATAGGTAAAGGGGTCTCTTCCTCAGGACATGGTATAAGGTTGAGCTCTAGTTCCAAAGAGGACAAGCAGGTGACTAATAAGTGGAAGTTAGTGCCCAAGTAATGGGGGCCCAAGGTGGCTCTTAAGAATTAGGCTCCAGAATAGAGAAACAAGACAGCAATATCATGAAGTGAAAGTGAAGTCAGAAATAAGTTAGTAAGAAGTTTGTGAGCTCAGAACAGTGGCTCGTAACAAGCTTTGTCATTCCAAAGGACTGTTACTGAACATTCTTCCCAAGGAAAAGACCAGGGGCCGAGCTGAGTCTCCATCCCTCCACATACAGGTGGGGACTGCAACCCAGTGCTTTTGGGGTTCAAAGTAAGGGGGCTGGGAAGCTTTTGACATTACTTTGTTCTCAGATGTCTTTCTTATAAAATTCTCAAAGATAAGGATAGCCTTTTTCACCTTCTGGCTTCCCCACAGCCTGCTGCAGTAATCTTGCTGCCTATTGGAAGATAGGACCCTCCCTCAAATTAAATTCCTACTTTATTGATTTTGTATATAATAAGCCAAAATAATGTAATAGCCACTTCTTTTCTATAGGGCACAGGAAATAGTGTTTCTGAGACACACAGAAGCATACTAGAAGTATATTAAATTCTCTCCCCATTTCCCCAGAGTTGATATCCAAGTGCTTGCTATAAAAGAAGATGAGGTGGAAGGACACTTTTGTTTCCAGTGCATACATATTGTTTTCCAAGCTAACTCACTGGTTAGTATGTAACTAACCAGTGATTTCAAGTCTTTCCACACTCTTATTTTTCTCAAGGGATGTGATCACTAAAAAGAGCTCAGTTTCAAACAGGCTGCTAGAATAACATCCTCTGCCCTCAAAGGCGAGAGGGGCAGGTCTTTGATCACAGAGTTCAGTGGATGAGAAAGAGTCACTGTAGAATGTGCTCAGAATGCAAGGGTAAGAGGAAGTGTGATTAAAAAGAGGCAAAGTATGTATTCCTGTCTATACAGAGTTTTCTAGAACATGGTATGAGACACTGTCATCAACAGTACCCAGACTTTCAACAATGACATTAATACCTACATATTTTTCACACATTCATCTGTAACCAGCACAATCTAAATTAAATTTTACAGATATTATTGTAATATCTGGCAGAAAATGCTGTGTTTAGTGAAAATCAGTGAACTCTTTTTTGACAGTTTTTAGAGTAAAATATCAAGGAATAAAATTCTAAGGCTATTTTTAGAAATGAGTTTTGGTGAGAATTTTTAGTTTGGTTTTGGTTTTCAACTAAGTGAGGTTTTTTCATATTGTGTGTGTGTGTGTGTGTGTGTGTGTGTGTGTGTGTGTGTGTGTGTGTGTTTAAATTACACTATTGGTTGTAATATCAGTACTAGAAAAAATACTGGGCAAAAGTTTAATATGGGCAGTTGGGGGTAGAGCTTCAACCACTCAGAGTTGAGAAAGGACCCAAATTTTTTCACCTAAACTGTTTTCTCCCATACCCTTCCTTGAATATCACTCCTACTTTTCACAGGCCCCCATTAGTCTCCCAGCCAGCCAATTCCCTAAGAATAAACCTTATTGAAAATTAATTACACTGTCTAGGCCCTTTGTTGTTTTGTTTATTGCTGTTATTTTATAATTTAATATCATCACTTGCATTGTCCTTGCATTTATGTTTTTCTTGTATTAATGAAGCATGATACTGAGTTTTTACATATAGCATTCTCTTATTTAAAAAATGTACTTTAAAAATCAAATTAAATTAAAAAAATGTTAAGTGAAAATTGTACTGGTTTAAAGAAGGATATGGGAAAATTTATCACAACAATATGCTATAATTGAAATTTCGGAAATATGTATTTAAAAAAAACAACTGAACATTAACTAGATGGAGAGAAGAGCAGGTTGTAAGAAACAAAATGGTCTTGACAAGTTTCACAATAACCTAAGTGCAGACCCAGTTACACTATATTCTAGGCGAGAGTGATTTTCAAAATACAGTCTCGGATTTGTGTTTCACAAGTTGGTGCGAGGCAGTGAGACACAACAGCTTTCCTTCTTTTTCTTTTTCTTTTTTTTTTTTCCCTTATAAGAATCAGTCATTATGGTGTTTGATAAAAAACAAAATATACCCTCATTCATTTCTCATTAAAACTAGTGTTTCTCATTCTGATGGGTTTCCTGTTATGCCAAGTGGGGGAATGTCCCTCCTGGACTGAAGAAGCTTAAAAACTAGAAGCTGGAATGCAATAGATGGTGCATGAAATAACCCCACACAGACACAGACATAGACACACACACACACACACACACACACACACACACACACACACACACACACACATACCCTTAGAGAGGAAGACATTCTCATCATTAGGAAACTTTACCATTGATAAAGAAAAAAAGACTGCCTTCTAATTTTCTTAAATTCAGAATTTGAACTTATTCTCCCTGCTCTGCCATCACACTGAGAAGAGATACCCCTCAGAGAATTAACCAGAATTGTTATCTTGTAGCTTGAGAACAATTTCTCCTTTGTTCCTTCTTTAACCACCTTGCCATCCTTCTCATTGGCCCATTTTTCTTTTCTTCCATCAATTTCTTTCCTACTCAATGATTTATCATCTATTTGCAATTTATTCATGCCATTTAATTACTTTATGTTAATTATGTTCTGATACCAAAAACATACGTGGTTTTCAGGAATCCAAAACATCCAATATGTGTAATTGCCCACAAAATTGCTACCAAATACAATGAATTAGAAAGCTACTGAGTATTAACCAGATTCCATTAAATCTAATTATCTGAGATCTTTTGAATTACAATGAGATTGTTCATAGTTAAAAACATGGAATAGTGCATAGTTAATTTGTTCATTTCTAAAATGCTACTATTTTTACATGGTGCTGTTATTGGCTTAACAAGGAGTAGGGTAAATTCACATCCTGCTATGAGTAAGGCAAGCTTTCCCATGAAGGCAAGACTCTTCTACTATTTTCTCAATATTTTTCTATTATGAAAGAATTTTCAAAATTTAGGGAACTTTAGGAACTCCTGAGTGGGGCATTGATTGGCTTCTGAGGACAGTCAGAACTTTTGTTAATGAAATCCACATATTAATAATTTTCAAGATATTTTGGGAGTCATTCCCTCCTTCCAATTAATAACTTCTTTTAATACTTATTGCCTCAGTAATGGATATTATAAGACAAATTCCTGATTCCTTATTAGCTTCTCTCTAACATGTGCTAGGATTAAAAAAAGAAACAGTATCGTATTATACTGAAGAATCAATGAATTCAGGCTTTTGGTGCTCAAGAAGTATTAATCACTTAGACCCAATTAGATCCTTTAGAAAATGCCACTTTCCCTGAGCTATGTTTTTTCCAAGTATTTTGGTGCCCTGATCAAACCAGAAACAGTCTAGTTTATTCTGGAGGAAGCCAGACACCGGCCTCACATCACAACAGCAGCTTCCTTTTCGAAGCGTGCAGCAGAGCACATTCCCCAAGGATCAAACACGCTCTCTACAAACAGGGAACAACTGGACCCCTCAGGGGGCCAAAGGGAAGAACGGGGAAGCCAGGGGATCCCTTTTCCCAAATCAAAATGTCACAGCCACCAGGCCTCTTAGAATAGAATGCCTGGGTATTTTCATACCTGTCTCATCTTGTTTGTTCATTTTAGTAACCCTTTCCAACTGGGTACCAACTAAAGTAAGGGGCATACAACTGAGCTGGTGGCCATGGCAGTATATAGAGGGAAATTCTGGGTTCAGATCCATTGGCTATACCAGCTCTGAGATTGAGGGCAGGTTATTAAGCTTATTTGAGCCTTGTTTTTCACATCTCTAAAAATAATGAGAACATCTAACTCTGAAAATTGTCCAATTTAACGAGCCATGAAACAGGCAGTTTTTGGTAGGGTTTCAGTAGCCATGATCTCACTGTCTTCCTTTCTCCACGTTCAAATTCCTAGAATGTTATTAGCTAACAGGCATACTAAGCCACTGCTGCATGTACAAATCCAAAGCAGCTAGATCTACTTAAAACAACCAAAAAGAATGAGCTCATTCTCTCAGAAAATGCCATATAATTGTCCCACATCACTTTGCAAACACATTAAAATACATATTATTAATTTTCACACTTGAAACCTCTAAACTCTGGAGAGAATGCAACTGAGACCCTGAGAAGTTCAGGGACTTGCTAAAGATGACAGCGACAAGAAACAACAGAACTGGGACCAAAAGTAGAGTCTCTTCTTCTCAGAAAGAGCTTCTTCTAAGTAGACCATGTTTCCTCTTCAATTAAGGTATATTTTTCTAGCATAAAGAGGAGCAGATCAGGTGGGAAAAAAAATAACAAGTAAGCTAATCCTCATCTTTGCATACACCCTTGCTACCCACCCATGTGAGCTCCCTAGAGCTTTGTCTGGCTGTGAGTTCTTCCACAGCTGTCAAACAAATCTTCCACATGCAAAACAGTCTTGGCAAACATGTGATGTGATTTTCTAATACTTACTAGAGGACTTAGGGTCTAGAAAATAATAAATGGATTCTATTGGAGACTTAGAATTTTCATGTGTAACAAATATAATCCTGCAGGGGAAAAACAGAATAGTTTTCATATAATTTAAAAGAAAATATTACTCACAGCAGATTTAGATTTCCAACAAATGAGAATTTGCTACCATCTCTTAAGACCTCATATTTCTGTGATGGTTCTGGTTCTGTCATCTGTTTGACCAAAGTATGTCTTACAGAACTCTCTAGAAGAGAAACAGTGACTTGAGTGAGGCCATGGATGTGTCTGAGGACACAGCATGAGGTTGGGAACAGGCTCTAATTATGCACAGGTCACTTATTGGAGGTGCTGCCACAGAGGAGCTTTGTTACTTTATAAATCAGCAGCCCCAGAAGACAAACAGGGTGATTTCTGAAGCAGCAAACACTGTGCAAGGCCAGCTTCTAATTCCATTCACTACCACACAATGCTGAGAAAAAAAATCATAGAATTGAGCTCAGAAGTGGCCTAATTATCTAATTTTTAAAAATTATTTTTATAGGGATGTGGATTTCTATTGTGGTTAGGTTTCTGTAATCCTGCCAACAACTCTGTGAGTGCCACACTAGAATATTACTAGATAATGATAATTAATGTGATACGTTACATTTCTCCAGCCAAGTCAGGGATCAGACTGACTACTGAAAGTGATACCTCAGCATAAGCATACAATGTGCCCCCAATTCCTGAAAATGGCCTGTTACTATTAGCTTCAGGAGAGAGGTTCCCTAGACTTATTTATGTAGGCAAAGTTCTGGGGCCATGTCTGTAACTCTACTTGAATCCAGCAATTTTCTTAGAGAAACTCTAAGGTTTAAAAAATAAAATTCAAATGAGTAAACCTGAAGATCTAATTGGCACTATTAAGCAATTCATGAATCTAGGTTGTACAAAATGAAAGGTTTTTATAGGAAAAAGGGTGGGGCAAGGGAACTTTTAACAAAAGAAAAGAAAGGATTATTTTTAGACCAGAACATCTTTATCGTTTGAGGGGAAGAGAATAGCAAGGGTTTTTATCATGCAGATTACCTTTTCTTTTGGGGTGGGGGCATGGGGAGAGGATTCAAGTGACAGATTACTGGTGTTTGGTCAGAAAATTCTAGGCTGGCCAATTAAAGTTATATTTCTAGAGAGGTTGAAATAGCAGTTAGGTCAGGTATTAAATCTAGATTTGATATCATAAACTTCAGTACAAGTGATGTTATTTTGGGCCTGTGGTTTTCTCTTTCACAGAATCTATTAGCTAAGGTTTTGTGCAAATCACTTCATCTTTGAATGGCAAAATTATCATAAATTTGATTTGGAGCTATTTGAGCTAGTAAGATTAATCAAATCTTATTTTCTTTTTGTACTCTAGAAAAAAAAAGTAGCTTTAAATATGTCTGAAAAATATCATCCCTTTGAACAATCACACTGAGAGTAAAAGGTTATAGATTATTGATTATATTTCCTAGGAATATAGACTTATGAAGACAATATCCAAACCTAGGCCGATAACTTTGAAGGAAAAAAGATGTGGAAAAGAGAGCAGATGCGAGCATGACAGTTCAGGCTAAGAGCCACATTCCTCATGCTTACGCTTCTCCTCTGTTTGTTTGTTCATTTTTTCTTGTTCCAGTTCCACTAGGGGGAAAAAAATACGGTGTGTGACAGGGAAGGAATAAGAATATGTGGTAGAGGACTGGATCCTATTTGACCCTAAAGCACCCAATAATGAAAATATATGTGTCCATCTGACTGTTATTTATACATGTGCTGTGTTTTGTCTTCCTTTTGAAATTCCATGTCAACTCCTGCTAGCTGTAGAGAAAAGCATGCTGCTTCACTACTTTTGCCTCCTGGGTGAGTTACTAGTTCTCTGTGTTGAGCAGCCCCTTTCATAACATAGCCTTGTCCCTGAAGGGAATGACCTCATTAATGCTCAGAGATCATTTAGAAGAATACTATCACCCTTGAATTCAGCCAGTCTATGAAAGCTCACTTTCTGAGGCCTCCAGCATGAGACCCTGTCTTCTCACATGATCCACACCCACAGAAATTTAATCTGCTCATTATAGAATTGATAAAAAAAATCTCTCCATGGAATGTTCACAACTAAGAAATGCTGCTGCACATTGAACAGTTCACATACTATTAAACACGATATGTTTTATATGTGGGAAAAGTACACTCAGTGTAGACAAACCCAGTTCTCTCTCAACTGCATCTGCAGTCTCTGAGATCCACACAAACCTTTAGGGTAATGACAGACAAATAAAAACCCAGCCTATGATTGGGAAAGTTAGATTTAGCTGACTGAAGATTCTAATGAGAAAAGTTGACCTATGTGAAAATTTAGCCTATTAACTAAATCCTATGAATCTCTCTCTTTCTCTTTCTGTATATATACTCATACACAATATGTATAATCTTTGTCTTAATACTTCTGAATATGAGATTTTTGTGTTTTTCTCCCAATATATGTAAATACACTGCTAAATATACCATAACCCGTTTGAGCAGAAGATAAAATCCTATGTGTAACATACTCAACGACATAGACATATATTGCCAACAAAGTCTAAAAATATTGTACTTGAATTTTTGCATCATTTGCCATGTTTCATTTAGCCAGTGTGTTGATACATGAAGATTCAGAAAAAACACATCACTACTACGTTAGAAGCCTGTTTTCTGCATGTGACAGTTTAGCTGAGGTGATCCATGACCACATATTTTTCCTACTTTTTAAGCTAAACGGAACTCTTTGAAACTTGGAAATGTTCAGGAATCCCACTTGTAAAAATATCCAGCGATTTTAAGTTTGTACTAAAATGAGCAAAATCCATATTTAGCAGGAGACGGTCTTTCTTACTGCTATATTTCTGGTAAAAACAAAACCAGGAAGCACCTACCTAAGCAAACCAGTCAGACCCTGAAGGCTTTGGTAACTATTCCATTTGCTCCAGACATTTATTATTCATCAAAGATGTGAGAGATTCTGATTGACAAAACAAAGTGCTTCCCTTTCTAAAGTGTAATGTCAGAATGCAAATTCCTTGATTTATCATTTTCTGCTAGGTATTATGTGACAGAAAGACATTGTAGAAGAACCTGGTTTTTCTTAGATGGACTTTTCACTTTCAAACTTACTTTAATTAAAAGAAAAATGCTTAGATACTTCATTTTTCAGTTATTAAAACAAAACAAAACTCTATTATATGCAAGACTTAAAAGAAATCCAGGAGAGTATTAAATCATTATTTATTTACTCATCCCTTAAATAGTTATTTATTGCATACTTACTACATGTCTGTCACTTATCTAGAGACTGGTAAACAGCTATTTTAAAATTATATATATAGTTATGTCTCTTACATGTACGTACATGTGGAAGAGAGAGGTAACTGATAAAAAAACAAGTAAACAAATAGTTTAGAGACTAAATAAAATTTAGAAAAATAAAACAGGTTCTGCAATGGAATCTGGGGTGTATAAATTGTGGTAGTCTGGAAAAGTCTCTATAATATAAAGTGATATTTGAGCCTGGTATCTATGTTAAGCAGGAGGAAACCGAACAGTCAGTGGAAAGACCTTAAAATAACAATGGTCGGGTGTGTCTGATGGAGATGTGATATAATGATATGACCAGAGGCTAGGTCTGAGAGGAGGAGCAGGCAGAAAACTTGCTTCTGAAAGGTCCCCATCAATCACTGGGTCCTTCCTGAAAGACAGGATGCTTCCAGGAGAAGATAAACAGGAGCAATGACTTTATGTTGGGTAGTCAGACAAGGCATCTTTAAAGATGTAACATTTAAGCAAAGACCAGAAAAGACTGGATTCAAGTTCAGAAAACCAGGGTGAAAAAGAATATGCAGGAATAAGCTCTGTGAGAAAAAAGAACTTCATGTGTTTAGAAAACAGAAAGGAGGTGGATTCATTTTTCATGACCGATAGAATAAAGTACCACTAACTTGGTGGTAAAACAACAGAAATTTATTTTCTCACTGTCCTGGAAGCTATACGTCTGAAATTGTGGTGTCAGGAGAGCCATACTCCCTGAGATTCTAAGTAGATTCTTTTCTTGCCTCTTGGTGGCTTTTGATGGGGACTTTTGATCTTTGACTTTTCTTGGCATGCAACTGAATCACTCCCACCTCTGCTTTTATCATCATCTGGTGTTCTCCCTGTGAGTCCGTGTCTTCCCTTCTTATTGGGACACCAGTCATATTGAATTAGAATCCACATAAATGATCTCATCTTAACTGAATTACATCCTCAGCAGCAGAAATAAGGTCACATTCACAGGTACCAGGAGTTTAGCTTAAACATTATTTTTGGAATTGGGGACATAATTCAACCCACAGCAGGTGGTCACCATCGCAGAAGTTGATGAGTAAGTTGGAGAGTGGCATTAGTTTACATGGATGTGATAGGTATCACTGCAACCTTGTAGCCTGTGGTGAGCAGTTAGGATTTTATTCCAAGCGAATAATGAGCTTCATATAAAGAAAAGAAAAGATGCAGTTTATATCTTTCTTTATATGGTCTCTAGATGTTGTAAAGGGACTGATTTAGTTGATAGAAGATTGGCAGTGGAGAAAAAATGGCTACTGTAGTGGCCAAGGAGGAACGGCTATTAGGGCAGTGGAAAGAATCAGATGGACTTGACATACATCTTAGAAAAGAAACAGGATTTGGCAAAAGGTTAGGCAGGAGCGGTGCAGAAGAAAAGAGCTATCAAAGATGATGCCTAGGTTTCTGGCTGGCTTGAGCAACTGGATAAGTTATAATGCCATATAGAAAGAAGGGGAAGACAGAGTATGAACAGGTCTCAGGAGACAGTCAGGAATTAGTTTGGGCATCATAAATCTGAGACATTCAATAATACATTTCAAGAAAGCAATCAGAGAAATGCATTTGGAATCAGGAGAGAGATTTGAACTGAAGATAAAAATTTGAAATATTTTGGAATGTATAAAAATATTTTAAATTTTTATTTTTTATTGTTCATCATCTTAATGTATTACTATTTCTACATACAATTATAGTTATGTATACATATGTGAGATAAATCTAATGTAATTAAAACATTTAAGTCTAATTCACCACCTATGGCTCAGGAGCCAACTTGGTGACACAAAAAAAGGTGATAGAATATTAATTCTGGTACTTGCAAAAACTCATATATGAGCCTACAGCAAGTCTAAATCTTTGATTCTGCTATTATGTACACTTTTTATATTTGCACATTGATTAAGATATATTTTAAATTGAGTAGCAAAGAGGATATTGCATTTATAAATATTACTAGGCAAGTAAAAATACGATGACCATATTCTATCAGGTTCGGGTTTTGTGCATTTTAAAAGCTCTTTACAAGACTACTTGCATTGTATTACCATGGCTCAAAGTCAGAGCTTCTCAATGGCTCAGGCCAAGACTTGAACCAGTTTGTAAAATGCCTTTACTTTATACATGAATCCTCCTGAGGCCAGGTTTAAGAGAACAGATTGCTAAGAGTTATCCATGGAGCAAAAAGACTGTACCATAAACATGAATTATATGTAAACTGCTCATCTTCTTGTGTTTTCTGCCATCTCCTTATATTCATGTGAGGAGCAGTTAGGCCACATGGAACAAACCCTTGGTTCAAGCAAATTGACTTTTAATTAATTTCAAAACATCTCTATTTTAACCTAACAGCACAACAAAGCAGGCAAAATAGTTCGTGCCAACAACATCCTCAAACAGAATACTGAAAATAAAACCAAGGGTTCTTATGACTTTGATTAAATTTAGTTTTAAATCTTAGCTCTAGAAGTCCTCTCTCTCTCTCTCTCTCTCTCTCTCTCTCTCTCTCTCTCTCTCTCTCTTTCTTTCTCTCCCCTCAACATACTCTTCAGAGACCTAGCCTCTCCCCTGGATAATCAGCAACCCCTGAAGCTGAGGCTGCAGAAGATGGTAGCCTGGACCTTACTAATGGTCACAAAGTCCAGACCTCTAGCAGGCTAAAGATAACATCTTGACCTAAGTTATGTCTCAGCTCCTGAGCCCTAAAGTGGAATAACCCCCTGGCTGTTTTGCATGAAACCAGATAGAGAGATACCAGAAAAGACCTCGGAACTGTCCTCAAGACCAGAACAAATTGTTTATTACTCTTATCTCACCTCCAACCAATCAGCTCCCAACACTACCCTGAACGCTTTCAAGGGGTCCCCAACCTTTTTGGCACCAGGGACCAGTGATCCTATGAGAAAAAAAATGTCTGGTGATCTGAGGTAGAGCTGAGGCAGTGATACTAGCACTGGGGAGCAGCTGTAAATACAGATGAAGCTTTGCCGGCTCATCTCCTGCTGTGCAGCCTGGTTCCTAAAGTTGTGGACCCCTACATGTCATCTTTTGATTTTACCCTATATAATCTGTTACCTACATGCTATTGGGGAGTTCAGGCTTTTGAGCATTAGCTTTCCATTCTCCCGGATGGTGCCATCTATCAATAAAACAGACAATATTTCTTCACTGCAATTCTCAGTGTTTAGTGTTTAGCTCTATTAGTGCCAAGTGGACGGACTCTTTCTGTTTTATAACAAAAAATTATATTTCTTTATTTGGTGTTTTTAGAACATGTAATGTTCAGCAATTTTTTAGGAAAAAATATACACCTATGATATTCTAGGTATAGATTAATATATATTGTATGTATATACATATTTAAATAGAAATTATGGTAAGTTTAACTTTTCAGTAAAATGATTGCCTAGACCTAAAGTCAATCCCTAGCCTACATCATATATTTTCAAAATGGAAAATGTTTTCTAATTTTTATTAATTTGAGAAGACAGAAAAGTGCTTTCAAATGTTATATATTTTTCAAAAATAAATTATCATCTTGAAGACTTCTTTGGAAGAGGGGATAGCACTGAATTACCTTGTAAAATATGGGGGTTATGAGCCAGGTTAATGTGGTTATTGTGGTCATAGAGTTTTGCTTGGATCAAAACCACAAGCATCAAGAACAAGTAGAGTTCCAAATATCACATCATCACAATAAATATAATTAACTACTGTAAAGAGGCCAAGCTCAGGAATCTGGGAGACTCTAAAGATATTGGATATTTAAAAAATCATTTTCAGAGAACAGAAAATACATGGTTCTTGAAAATAAAGCTCACACTCAATCTGATTTCATCCATTAGAAATTTCATGCCGAATATCCAGTGTCTCAAGTGAGCCCATGTGGCATCCAATCTGGAGAAATTTGTTTGTTTGTTTTGGGTCTGACTTTAGCACTGGGTTACATTTCATCATCAGAATCAGCTATTGTAACTAGCTGGCATATGACTAGCCCTGACTGGCTTTGCCTGGTTTAGTTTATTAATAAAGGGATTCAGTTCCAGGGTTGGCAATCCTGATGGAATTGGAGAGTGCAGGGGGGAAAAGACTCGATAAAATCAAACTTTGCCAAAAAGGTGAATTACAATTGTTAATTTAAAACATCTTTTGTGATTTTGTCATTGCTTTACATTATGTTATTGTAAGTAAAGACTGAGCACATGTAATACCAAAAAATGACAATCAGAAAATTTGTCTGCAGCAATTTTGACTCCAAATATGAAAAATGTGATTCTAAATAATGCTTCAGAAATGCAACTATTTCCAGCCAAAATCATAGCTTAGAAATTAAATACTTTTAACACAGTACATAACACAACAAGATAAAAAATTAAAACTTCAGTATTTACAAAACATCACAGATCCTTATCACTTCCTAAGTACTCCACGAGCACCTAAATTTTGCATATTAGTTTGAAAGCCAAATATTCCATATTGGCTGATTAATTCAGGCATCTCCTTTTAAAACAAAGTTTATATATTTGTTAGTATTTATAACTTCTAAGCCTAGGATCCCATTTTCACTGAATTTGAAGTCAATTTCATTTAAAAATAATATTTTAACATCTTTAATTCCTGGGACAATTGTATTCAGGCCTCATATTTCTTTCTTGTACAGAGTTGATTTTGTAGCCACTCTCTTACAATACGCAGACTTCTCAGAGTCAGTCCTTTAGAAGTGCTCTCTGACCACACTTTAATAGACATAGGATTCATTTAGTGTAAGATGCAGATCCAGTAGGGCTGGAATGAGGCCCAAGAGCCTGAATGAGCTCTTGGGTCATGTCAATGCTACTGGTTCAAAAACCACTCTTTGATTTTCAAGATTATAGAAAACTTGTCTTTTCCCTAAACTTGCTTTTTATATTGCGCCCCATCTTTCAGACAACTGTATTATTATTTTTCCTTCAGCACTACTGCATACTTCTCTCTGCTTCACTATCACATGCATTGCTTTCCTCTTGTGAAATCAACCTCTGAAACACCTGGATTTGTTTTCTATCCTTCATGAACCTTGTCACTTTCATATTTACTCTTATAATACTCGCTCAAACTTTCCTCACTGTCTCCTACCTAATCAGTCTTGTTTCTTTTTTCTACCAGTTCCTTCCCCTTCAATACACCACTGCCTACTATATCAAAGTGATCTTCCCAAAGCACACATTTCTACTAGAATATTACGTTTCTACAATATCATTCCCTCAAAACAAACTTCTCTCTCTTCCCCTCTCTCAATCTTTCTCTCTCTCTCTCTCTCTCTCTCTCTCTCTCTCTGTCACACACACACACACACACACACACACAAACACACGCACACAACACACTCATATATCCTTCAGGATCACCACAAAGTCACCTCACCCTTCAAAGCTGTTCATCTTTATTCATAGCAGAAAGACTACTGTCTCTTCCAGGATCTTGTAACATTTATTCATTACTCTTCATGGAACTAGAAACATTTTATAATAATAACTTGTTGCATATTTGTCTACCTTATAAATCTTAAAATGTTGAAATGCAAAAACTAGGTCATATTATTCTCAAAACCTAACATAGTACTTGCCACTCAATAGACTCATAATAAATATTGGTTGAATGATAGGTTTTTTGAAGTTTAAATGATCTCATTGATTTAATTTTTAAAAAGTGCTCTTTACATCTAAAATAAATATAAAAATAAAAATGTTGACTATAATCAATCTATAACCATGGCTCAAACAATTAATTGCATAATTTAAAGGTATATAGTTAATACTTACTGAACACAAACAATTTTGAGGCAAAAATAGTTGGATATATGAAATTTTAACCTCCCAAAAATTATAGTTTTTAATATTTTATTTCAAAGCTCCAAAATCAAATTAATTTGAGTCTTTATTATTGTGAAATTCTATAAACTAAGTTAACTTAAAGTAAAAAATAACTATATGTAAAATACTCACATGTATACTTGTGCAGTGAATCATTTTCGGTACATGTTTTTTATTATGTGCCTATTATATTTCAAACACAGGGCTGGTGCTGGAAAGAACCAGAACTGGTTTCTGCCACTAAATTTCTCATGGTGAATTCTTCATGGTGCTGTGGATGAAGACTGGTGTTTCTCCGTCTTTATCCTGAAACAAGGTGTACACAAAAAATTGACTCCTGGCCCACCACAGGCTGTGTCCTTTGAGCAAGAGAAGTGTGGTAGACGTTTCTGGAAGGAAAATATGGAAGATGGGACTAACAGAAATAGGAAACCAGTAGCCTCAAAACATATACCCAAACTAATGTCCACAGAGTAAGCAATTTTATTACAGTAACACTTTACTGCATTCTCATATGCACTTGCTTATTTCATTCTCTCAATAATTCTGAAAGGGAGGTAAGGCAAATATAATTTTTCTAATTGGACATAGGTCTGAATAATTAAAATGTCATATCCAAGTTTACACAGGTATAAGCAGAACCAATACTCATGCTTATCTGTCCTCTTGTAGGCATGCTTTTCCTCTACTGCACTCCCTGTTCCTTGGGTCTGTTTCACATCGTGGCTCTGGGACTTTTCAAGGTGGCTTGTAGCAGGAGCACTCTCACTAAGGGACTCACAATCTGAACAGCGGCTCATTGCCATTTGGTTTGGGAGAAATTGCTTTTGCTTGGAACCGTATTGTCTATCTACCACCTTAAAATTCCACTTGTTTTGTTTTGAATTTTATCTTCCCACTTAGTTCTATCTCAACCAGTAAAAGGGATTAAAGGATATGTGATAAGAATTTAAATAGAAATGTTTTGTATAAGTTTGGAGGATAGAAAAAGCAAATTAGGAATAGAAACATGGGCCAAAGTAGAAAGAGAAAAATTGTCAAATTTGTCAGTAAGTGACATTAATGACAACTGCTCTGGGTTGGCATTTGTCCTTTAAACACACACACACACACACACACACACACACACACACACACACACACACACACACACAGATTCAGTCATCTCAATAGGGTTTCACAGTTCTCACGTTCATCTTTAGACAAGAGAACTCTGAAATAGTGAAGTTAATAGAACAAAGATAAAAATATTGTCAGGTACCTTCTCAAGGACGCCTCCTCACGATGACAAGCCCAGTATTTGTGGGTAGCAATTCAGAATTGAAAACTAGTGGGTTAAGATTTTGAAAGACATTTGGCATAAAAATTACATATTTCTTTCATATTATTCTTCATCCGTGTTTGAATTTGTTTTCAAATTAGGGCACTAAAACACTTCTCCTGAAGCACAGAAAAAAATATGTGAAATTCTGAAGACTGTAGCTATTATTTTGGACTGTTTAATCACTTGACCATCTAAATATTATATTTGGATTATAAAAGTAGTCTCAAGAGATGTCAGATTGAAGGCAGGTAATTTTCTTTAAAGGAAACAAGTGGCATAAACAGAATACTGACAGGGCAGAAACCAGCGCTGTCAGATTCCATATGCTTGTATTTTTAGAACAGGATGCAGCGAAACAGAAGGAAAGGGATCTAGACAAATAAATGAAACACCGTTTGTGACAAGTGAGGCTTTTTTTTTACCTATTGAACAAACACGAAGACTGCAATCGTCTTTGGCAGGAACTTCACAGGAAAAAGCCAAGAGAGAGAGAGTCATGCTATTTATGTAGCAATCCTATCCTTTTCCTGAATGTCTTTCTATAGAAAAGGCAGACCATTAACAATAGAATATTAAACCATTTAAATGTAATAGCTTGCCTATGTTGAGAAGCTGCTGCTGAAATGTATTCCAACAATTATTTACGGGTCTCTACGGCTCTTTATCTAAAAGAGGGAAACAGGAGCTGAGACCACAAAGACATATTTTTTCTCTCCAATGATCCATGACAGATATAAACAAGATGATAATGCTCTGAATCTTTTTAATTGAGCTGACCATAATAAATTGCAGCTGGATATTTTCCCTTTCTGGTGTTCTGAAGTCACTCACACTTCAGACATTAGGAAGTCATCACATTGCCAAAGGTTTATCTCAGAGTCAGAGAATGGCAGGCGGAGAGAGCTGCAAGGGGTCTTTTACATCGTTCCTTTCCTTTCTTGGAAAACTAGGTTTAGGCTTGGCTGTCAGCCCATAAAAACCTTCCAAACAGTTATAAAGAGCAAAAATGGGTTTTCAAAGTCTGTATAATAGAATATATCAAAGCTTCAATTACTTATTTTTTTAAATATGTAAATCACAGCTGCATAAGTTTTTGTCAATATGGTTTTAAAAGGAAATGAAAAAGCCAAGAAAATCTCATTATTGGCGACTAATAATTTGTTTGTGAATAAACAGGTAAATTATAACAGCGATATCCTTTTTCTTTTTTCCCAGCAAAAACCGTGCCCCACATCTTGTTGTGGTTTTCAACTTTGCCTTACATTTAAAAGTACATCTATACAGAAAGGCATGTCTTACGGTCGCATGTACCTGAGGCAATGAAAGTGAGCTTGGACCATACAATTCGGTTAAGTTTAGCAAGAAGCTCACTGCCTGTCTGCACAGATGCAAAGCAGCACAAATTGGGACTTGTACCGAGACACATTCATCACGAACAGTAACATGCCTAAACGCAGCTTCATCTAATCTGGCACAGTCAGCAGCTCCCAGGAAACAACAGTAACAGAAGCTCGAGCTGCCCCAGTGTGATTTCTCCAGCAAGGAGTCCCTCTGAGCAAGCTCTTCAGGCATTCACCAGGGGAGAAGGCAGCATCAAATGCATGGACAAATCTTCAAACAATTTTACCATGGCTGGTTAGAGAAGACAATATCAACATAAACAGTGCCATGGTTCAAACACCATTTTTTTTTTTTTTAAGTCACATTTATACACAGGTAGAGTTACCTGGTTGACAGAATTATCTCCAAATAATGATGGCTTGGGAGGAAGTTTTCTCTCCTAAATTCCAACTGGTGAGTAAAGCATTTTGCTTAATTTATACTCACATTCTCTCAGGGTTACCATAACACACTATAGAACTGTGAGGTCCAGCATAGCAGCCACTAGTCACAAGTCACTATTAGCACTACACATGGGACGTGTACAGATTGAGATACACTATACGGGTAAAATACATGTGGCATTTTGAGGAGTTAATATGAAAAGAGTGTAAAATACATCATTAAGAGTACTATATTGATTACATGTTAACAGTCTCTTTTGGATGTATTTGGTTATGTAAAATATATTATTAAGATTAATACCTCCAGTTTATTATATATTTTTATGAACTTACTAGAACAATTTAAATTGCATATGTTGTTTGTATTTGTAGTTTATAATTTGATCCCATTGGACAGTGATATTCTAGAATATTTGAATTTTCAAGCCTAAAAGTACCAATTTTGTTTATTTTCACAGCAATGCCAAATACAAAGATTTTTTTTAATTGTGTCAGAAATTATTTCAGTATTTTGCACATTCTCAAAATATTTTTTTAGGCTATTGAATTATGGATTAATCAGCTTTATTCTATATCAGATAAACTAACTTTTTAATGTAATTGGCATTTTCTGAGGAAAAAGTATAACACTCTACAGGTATATACTAATTAAAATAAACATGTTTTTATTAAAAAAAAACAAACATGTATTATTTGCCCACTCTGCAGTAGGTAGTATGCTGTGTTCTGTAGTGGGGTAAAGGCATAAGATAAGTTCCTTGTTTTCAAAGTGTCTCTGTCTAAAGGAAGAGACAATCTTGTACAAAGGTAAAATGACAACAAATAATTCAAGCGAAGGAGGAGAGATAAAAACACAGTATGTGTGTAAACACAGTAGAGGAAGAAGTTCACTGCCTGTGAAATTGTCCTAGTACAGTATAGGCCCATCACGGCACATATGTTCCTGCAGTTCTCCCGTTTTACAGATGAGAAGGATGAGGTATGGGGAGGTAAAATTCTTTACATAAGGACAGCAAGATGGGAAACAAGGATGCACATCGAACTACGCTAAATCTCATCATTGTGTCTCTCCACCCCAGGAAGGCCA
Organism: Macroglossus sobrinus; assembly: GCA_004027375.1. Classification (NCBI taxonomy): domain Eukaryota; kingdom Metazoa; phylum Chordata; class Mammalia; order Chiroptera; family Pteropodidae; genus Macroglossus; species Macroglossus sobrinus. The sequence goes on from PVKZ01000929.1 coordinate 120,517, forward strand.
GTGACAAGGAAAAGGCAAAGGAACATTCTCAGAGAAAATTCCATTTCTAAGGAGCTCTAACAAAAATTCCACATGTCTAGGAAAAGAGTAATTCTGTCTGTTAATCAGAAGATTTCTTAAAATAAATTGAAGGTTCAATAATCTGTTCCATTATTTGTAATATCACGATTTTCAAATTTTTAAGATTCACTGTCTTGCTAAGAGTCTACTCCCCCTAATATTTAGGTCCATCATTGCTTTGCCAATATCCCATTATATTCCACAACCCAGTTATCTACGCTACAGGCAGGACATTCACTAGTGATAAAGTCCTCTGGAGGCCAAAATGCTCTCTCTTCCCAATGTTCATACATCGAAAGTCTTCATCCTGGAATCCTCTAAAATGGAAATATAAGAAATATAAAAAATAAGAAATATTTCCATTATTGTAGGACATTTGCCTCTGCCACAAGTTCCCAATTCTTGTGTTGTAGCATGAAGGCATCCGCGGAAAGCTAGTGAGCATAGCAGTATGTATTCCAATACTCAGATTCGAATTTTGCATAATTTTTGTGTCACAAAATATCCTTCTTTGAAATTTTTTTCTCAAAATTAAAAGATATAAGAACCATTCTTAGCTCACTGTCCCATTCTTAAAACTCCCTCTTTTGTGACAATTATCTTCTTCAGAGGAAACTCATAATCTTTTTACTTGTTCTTTTTCTGAGGTGTTTTTTGAGAATTGTCATCAGTCTGTCCTCTTAAATGCAGAAGCATTCAAACACAACCTATGAACACATGCTAGTAGGTTAATGCGCCTCTTAAATGTGGTAGTGAAAACTGATTAAAATTCTCCCAGTATGGTCTTCTAGGACTGCCCACAATAGAATATGTTTCATTAACAGTCCAAAATTGTGTTTGCACTATTCACTGAACATGTTTAGAAATGATCAATGAAGAAAGTTCTAAACTTACATAATTGGTTTTTTGGTCTTTTTTCTTTCTTTCTTTTTGTCTTTCTTTATTTCTTTTTTTTTTTTTTTCCATGCTAGTTAGTATTCATCAGCTCCCCACAGCCGGAAAAGCATGCCCACGTATTCCATTTCCATATATATACTGCCTGCCAGCCTCCTAGAGTGCCTTCAATTTCCCCAGTAGTTCTAAGTAACAGAACAGAAAAGTCATTTTATTTAATCCTTGTAACAAACCTGGGAAGTAGGCCTTATTACCTCCATATTTATAAATGAGGAGCCTCATCTCCCAGCACTTTCCCTGTGTTCCTTTCTCTACCTCTGTTCTATAGCCAATGCATTTAAAACCTGGTTCCAAAATTATTTCAGGACCAGTGGGTTCCTCCAATTCCTGTTTTAGTGGTGCTGGTTTACAAAGCAGGAAGAAACATGAAAACAAATAACTGAATTACGAAGTAGTTAGTGCTTTCAGAGAGAGATAACCAGGGGTTGCATGGGTGCCAAGAGGGCAAGAAGAAATAAAAAATGACAGGGAATTTAAAAAAAAGGAAACAGAAGAATGAGAATTTATTTTTGTCTTTTTGTCTTTTCATGGTTAGCATTTATATTCATGCCATAATCAATAATGTTTTGGTCTTTTTGTTGAAAGTAAGTTCAAATAGAGAGGACTCAAAAATGAGGAAAGTCAATGGGTCTGTGTTAGGGTTTTTAAACCCTGAGGATTTAAACCAGAAAATAATGTACTTAAGAATATGTCGACATAATTTAAGCACAAAAAGTGTTGCCTCCACTGTACTGAGTCCAGAATATTACATTTTTTATGACTCTAAACATTAACATTTTAAAATAGCATTTAATTTTTATCTATTCATATGTAAGAAACATTTCCAATAGAGGAAAAAAGAAAAAAAGAGTTTACATTCTAAAGCCAGGAAGCTTCATAGTTAATACCAGTTGATTGCCCTGGTATATTATCCTTTGTGGAAAAGTTTACTTTGATAATATTACCATCTCTTGCCAACCTGTCATTAGTTAGGGGGTAAGAAGAAATACTTTTAACCCAATTATGCATTCCAGCTGCTTGTCAATGTCAGTCGTATTAGCACGGTTGAGACCTAGCATTAAACCTGAGCTATAATCAAAAGATTATTTAGTCTTTTCTTTTTAATCAGTTGTTTCTCCCACATAAAAGGTGAATTCTGTTCACCTTTTGAAAAAAAGATGGAGTCCTAATTCAAGAGAATATATGAAAGAGTATCATTTCTCACATGGAAATTAATCAGATAGATCAACATTTATATGAATCTTTTATATCAATGGAGAGAATGCAAAAGCATTCAAGAATAATCCCAACTGAATTATACAATCCAAAAATAAAATTTTATTTTCTTTAATGGTTTGACAGAAAAGTTGCAAAACCTCAAAGGTGACATTTCTATGCATTGAAGAAAACTTGCGAAGAGATTTAAAATCACCAGGCCCATTGGTTTCAGTTCCTTCAGGGCAATTTTGATTTTCAATAACCACAGTAATATGTGATGCACAATCTCTTTTTGTGCACTTGAATATGAATATTTGAAAATTTGAGAATCCATTTCAAAAAAGTTAAGCCCATACTGTGAAGTTCTGATTCAGTCTTCTAGGACCAACAGATTCATTAACCAATGGCTGAAATGATCAAGTCTATTAAAAAACCTAGGGCCACAGTATGTGGATTGAAGCAACTTCCAAGCACTCAATTTGAGCCCTGGATACCCCTATTTCCAGCACACTTCTTGCCAAATTATAGCCTCCTTGGTCCCCAGAGTGGATAATCTACTGTTTTGATTTAAAAGGCACACTTAGAGTCTACAGCCATGCTACCCTGAATAAAACCGATCCCGTCCAATCTTGGAAGCTAAACAGGGTTGGGCCTTGTTAGTACTTGGAAGGGAGACCACCTAGGAAGACCAGGTGCTATAGGTGAAAAACATAAGGGATTGTAAACTGACAAGGTCCTTGCAATCTGTTAGGTCAGCCGAAGGTTACCGCAGCTAAAAAAAATTAAAATGAATGAATAAATAAATAAATAATAAAAAATACAATAAAAGGCACACTTAGAATATGAGACAAATAAATAGAGTTGCTATATGATCAGGGTTAAGATTAAGATGAACAGCTACTTGCAACTGTAAATATCAAAGATGCAAACACAGGGACCTTTGCTGAGGAAGGTACTTCCAAGACAGCAGAAAACAAGTATTGTTGATACATGATCCACCACTGCATCCTGAGTTAAACAATGGTTTGACTTTATTTATGACCCTAGGTATCTGATCATCTAACCATGTACACAACTGAAGTCAGAAGGATACTTTATTTTCATATACATATAAGAGTAATAGATATTTGAAAATAAATTTAATGCAAAAGAACCAAAGAGAACATATAACTGAAATTCGAAAGTGTAATCATAAATATACCAAATCTCTAAAGTTTAAATTGTCCACAACTCTTTCAGCATAGTGTCACCAGCTAGAACTGGATGGTATAGGCTTTACTCATAACATATCAGCAAATACAACCTTACACGCCACTGTCAGAAATAGATTACCTATTTTAATATTCATTAATTAACTTTAATACACTGGCAAAAAGAATTTTAATTATTTTGCAATCAAAGTGCTTGCAGTAATGTGAATGCTGATAATACAGCAAACATAGAGTGCTTTGTACATCTTTCCAAAGCTTTGTCTAAAATGCACAAAATCAATGTATAAAACACATTACCATTTTTAAAACAGAACATTATTTATTCTCATAGGTAGATACTAAAGCCACATACATTAATTTATAAAGAAGACAATTGTTTCATCCGAGAATATAAAAATTCTTTTATGTGATTTTTCTTTTATATATAATTGTTAAAAAAAAAGTCTGGTCCTCATGTTCAAAGGATTTATGATTTAAGGTGTTTCTCAAATGTATACTAATGGATAATTATCTTTTAAATGAGTGCTTTAAATCAAAGCCCTTTGATGACACAATCTTCATTTAAAGATGTAGAGCTCTCTACTTTGAGGACAGCAAGAGGAAATGATATGATGCACATAATTATTTTCCTCAAACCTGATCCTTCAGTCCTCTGTGTCACTGTTTGCTCAGAAATTATCTATAGCTAAAGGGGTCGCCATCCTGTGACTATCATTATTTTTTTCCAATCACATCTTACTTGTTCTTTTTCACATCTCTAGAACTCAGCAAGTGTTTAGCATCTTCTATATGTCACAAAATAAATGTTTGTAAAATAAATTAATGTGTGAATAAAAAAATGCTAAAAGCATAACTAATTCTAAGTAGGTCCTTCAATATCAAAGACTTCAAGACACTTTATTGAGAATGGAGATGGGGTTAAGGGCTTTTGTTCTAATGGGGCATTTACTGGGAGCTGGGCAATAACTCAGAGACAGCTATTGGTTATAAGGAGAGACGCCCACCAGCTGAATCAAAAAACCCTGGAGTATAACTACAAACATGCAATCAGCCTACAAAACACTTCTTTTATTCTGTGAACAGCAGAAAGACAAAAGAGATGAAACTGCCCTTCCTGCATATACCTCATATATGCATATCCACATATATATATTACCATTGTGTGTAAAAACATGTGGGTGTGCCAGTTTCAACAATGTCTTGATATTATTAATTATAAAATTATTAGAGAATCAAAAATTTAAAAACGTAAGTTGTAGGGCTGATGGATGAAAACAGCAAAGAAAGGACAAGACATAATAAAAGCCCCCAATACAAGATTTTTAACATTTGAGATTGTCAATAAAAAGAATGTTAGTCTTTGAAGCTTGAAGTACTTTCAGGTTGTCTATTTATTTGTTAGAACTTGGATAAGTCTATCTCTATTTCTCAGGTTCTTTTGAAAAAAGATAGATTTCAATGTGTGTGAATTCCAAAGTATTATAGTATTTTTCTTTCTTTATTTTATTCACCTCTTGAGCTCTATTATCTCAAGTTGTAAGAAAATAGGCAGGGGCATGTAAAAAGAAGAAGATAAAAGTCTACAAAATCTAGTCATATTAGATATTATTCTCCACAATAGAAAAGGAGAGGGATAAAAGTTTCAAACCTCCAACTTCTATACTTAGCTTTACTGCCTGAGAGATGACTCTAGCAAAAGCCATAAGCAAAACAAAGCAAAGCAAAACAAAAGAAATCACACAAACAAAACAAACAAAATAAAACAAACAAAAAATATCCCCTGAAAAGATCTCCTATATACATGTTTTACTACATGAGAGGAGAAAGTAAAGAGTCAACGACGGTAAATTATGGTTGACAGAAAGGAGAGAAAACTTGAACCTGAAAATAAACAAAGCACCTCCTTCAGGAATGGATATATAAGACCTCCTATTGAAGTAAGAAAGAAAAAATGGTAAGACAAATAGAAAAAAAAAGCTTTTTAGTCTGAATGAAGAAACTTCAAATATCTGGAGAGAAGAATAACTACTATTTCATCTTGAACACTTAGACTAAAGCTGTTAGTTGCAGACAGTAGAATATCTAGTTTTCACACTAGTTCATGCATAATAGAATTTATGTAAAAAAAATTCAGATGCCTCAAGAAATCTCTAGGAGGGTAAGGAAACTAAACTTAAATGTAGTAACAGATTTTGAACCTGGACTGTTCGTTCCTCAGTTGTACTATTGCATGCTCCTGCTGGAAGTCCATTGTTGCTCTGAGCTTGCTGGTCAGCACAGGTGCTCTTCTGTGCTGCAGAGAAAACATACTTGGCCAAAAGCTTGAAAAAATGTTGCTCCCCTGTGTATGTCCATTGCTTCATAATCCTCACGACCACACTCAAAACTCATCACTTGCATATATGTGCAGAAACTAGGCCAAATAAATGTTTTTCACTCTCCCTTATCAATGATACATGAAGGCTACAGGGGGTTTGGTGTATGTTGGCTGAGCCAACCACATATGTGTCTTTTACTGTTCCAGGATATTAGGTTATTTCAGTAAGTAAGATGGTACAATGTTACTACTCATTTGACTAAGATAATCATTAGGCAATATAAAAAGTGTGTTGAGCATAAACTACCCACAAGGAGACTTGGCTTCTAGGCCTGGCTCCATCCTGAACTCTCTGAATGACTTCAAATAAATCATTTATATTGCTGTGCTTTAATTTTATCATCAATAAAATCCACAGCTAATAAAATATGCCGTTTTGTCAGCCAAGGTATAAGCAAGACATAGAATTCACTCTATAGGTATCATATGAAGATGTTCATAAGGGAACTACTTACAAAGGTGTAAGCAGTTTTTTTTTTTTTAATGGTGACATTGGTTAACAAAATCCAATAAGTTTCATCTGTACACTTTAACAGTAAGGCATATAGATATTTATACTGTGTGTTCACCTCCCATAGTTAGATTTCTTTCTGTCACCACCACATATTTGACCCCCTTTACCTCAACTACCTACTCCCCCTACCCTCTGGTAACCACTAGTCTATAGTCCATGTCAATGAGTCTCTGCTTGTTTGTCCTAATTATTTGTTGTTTTTAGGTTTACATCCCACATATAAGTGATATCATGATTTTCAACTTTTTCAGTCTAGTTTATTTCGCTTAGTATGATTATTTCAAGGTCCATCCATGTTGTTGCAAAATGGCAGTATTTCATATCTTCTTATGGCTGAGTAATATTTTATTGTATATATGTACCACAGCTTCTTTATCCAATCATCTATTGTAGAACACCTTGGTTGCTTCCATGAATGGGCCACTGTGAACATTGGTGTGCAAAATATCTTTTCAAATATGAGTTTTCAAGTCTTTGGGGTAAATACCCCAAATGCTGGATCATATGGTAAATCAATTCTTAGCTTTTTGAGAACACTCCATGCTGTCTTCCACAGAAGCTTTACCAATTTGCAGTCCACCAGCAGTGTATGAGGATTCCTTTTTCTTGGCATCCTCTCCAGCATTTGTTATTACTTGTCATGTTGATTATAGCTAGTCTAACAGGTATAAAATGGTATCTCATTGTGGTTTTGATTTACATTTCCCTAACAGGTAGCAATGTTGAGCATCTTTTCATATTTTTGTTGGCCATTTGTATGTTCTTTAGAGAGAAGTGTCTGTTCAGTTTTTCCACTCATTTTTTCATTGGATCATTTTGTTGTTGTTGTTGTTGTTGTTGAGTTATATAAGTTCTTCGTATATTTTGGATATTAGGCCCTTATCAGAGGCATTGTTTGCAAATATATTTTTTCATTTAGATAATTGTCTCTACCTGTAGACAGTTCCTTTTGCTGTGCAGAAGCTTTTTAGTATGATATAGTCCCATTCATTTATTTTTGCTTTTACTCCCCTTGCCTTTGAGGTCAAATTTATAAAATCCTCTTCAAGTCCAAATCCTTGAGTTTTGTTTCTATGTTTTCTTCTATGCATTTTATTGTTTCAGGTCTTATACTCAGGTCCTTAATCCATTTTGAGTTAATTTTGGTATGTGCTGATAAACAACAGTCTAGTTTCATTCTTTTGCAGGTGGCTTTTCAGTTTTCCCAGCACCATTTATTGAAGAGGGTTTTCTTTCTCCACTGTTTGTTTTTGGCTTTTTTGTCAAAAATAATTTGCCCATATAAATATGGGTTTACTTCTAGACTCTCAATTCTGTTCCACTGGCTTGTGTGTCTGTTTTTTCTTTTTTCTCAGGATGGCTTTTTTTCTCAGGATGGCAATTTAGGGTCTTTTTTTCTTACATATAAATCTGATGACTTTTTGTTCTATTTCTTTAAAAAATGCCAATAGGATTTTGATGAGGATTGCATTAAATCTGTATAATGCTTTAGGTAATAAGGTTATTTTAACTATGTTCATTCTTCCAATCCAAGACTTGGCTTCTAAGCCTGGTTCCATCCTGAACTCCCTGTATGACTTAAAATGAGTCATTTATATTGTTGTGCTTTAATTTTCCCATCAACAAAATCCATAGCTAATAAAATATGCCCAGTTTTGTCAATCAAGGAATAAGCAGGAAGTAGAATTCTCTTTCTAGGGACCAAATAAAGATATTCATAAGGGAACTACTTACAAAGGTATAAGCAAATTTAAGGGATGATGAGACAGTTTGCAGAAGAAAGTTGATACTACCTCTAGGACTGCAGGGATAAGCAAGGAAATCGTGTTAGTGTAGCCCACTGAGCACTAGAGCTTTGGAGATGGGGCAACTCATGGTAACCCTACTTGAGGGGGAACAGCCACTTTTAGAGATGTGATGCTTAAACCTGATCTCTTTAGATCTGTCTCAGACCTCCTGATAGTGCTTCTTGAAGACCAAACCTTGGAAGCTAGCTATAAGAAAGCCTGGTATAGACAGAACAGACGGGGGTGCGGGGGGAACAACAGAGAAGGGATTGGGGAGAAGATAAGTAGAAAATAAACAATACATCTAAATATTCCACAGAATTATTACTAGGACCCCATAATATAATACACATGTACATTTTTAGAAAGCATTTGAAGTACTATTTTTAAAATTGAGTAATATTTGTATTCTGGATAACTCTTCTTTTACATGTTATTCTTCGTTCTACTCTTACCAAGAAATTTTTGATTTTTTAAATTAGTTTATGAGACATGAGAAGTGGCTGAAATTACTTAAAAGGAAGTAAATGAACAAATAAGTCTGAGGAGGGTAAATAGTCATAGATGTCAGGGCCAGGGACAGGGTCTGAAGGGAAAAGTTATAAAACAGAGACTGTTGTGGCCAAACGAGTAGAAGATGAAGGGATATAAAGTTTAGCCATGTGTTAGAAAAGATCAGTGTAATAAATCCTCTTGATTCTCACTTTAAAGTAAATATTATTTTCTGGATTTAATGTAAGTAATAGAGCAGTAATGGAATAGTAATGACAGGCAATACAATCAGTTCATCAACTTACACTCTTCCTCTATTTCATGTAAGGAGCATGCTTTTTAATTGTGAAAAATATATATATTTTAAAAAATAAATTTTTCATGGATGATCAAAAAGGAGAGTCTAGTTTCCTCAGTTTGGTAGATATAAATATTACAAATTTAAAGATTAATTATAGAACTACCATTCTAAAGCTACAAATATTCAGAACAAAACCCTTCAGAAAAGAAAGATCAACAGAAGCGAGTGGTGACACAAATCACAATGATTGGAATTCTGGCTTAAAGACAGCACAATTTTTCCTGATTTATTATACTATTTTTACATAATTACATTCTCTGCAGAAGGTGAGTTAAAAAGAAAAATGAAACGTTTACAGCTGTGTGTAAAGAAAACCTAAAATCCACTGTGTTTGTTCACATTTTAGTCAGATACCATTGAGGAATCCACAGTTGAAAATTTTAGACTAGAAATCGGACAAGAATAAGACACTCCATCATGTTTTAATAGTTTCTATTGGCAGTGGGGTCTGCAACTTAAATAGAATCCTTTGTTATTGTAGTACTTCTATGAGAAATGAAAGAATGAAACTAAGCTTTAAAAATCCTCTCTAAATCTGCCTTTTCAAGACTGTTACTTCGGGAGGGTGAGATAACTCAGGGCATTGTCACAGTGGCCCTTTGGCTGAACACAATGAGCACATAAATCTCAATGGATAATAACCAAAAACACAGAAAGTGATTTAATGATGTCAAGAAGGCACCAACTGGATATTAACCGCCTCACTAAACCTCAATACCACCAGGTATATTCGCTAAGCAAGAGTGAACAGAAAGATTTAGGTTAGTAAGGATAAAAACTCAGGGTAAAAACAAGATTTCTACAGAAGTAATTCAAGTTAAAAATATGATACTTTAGTGTATGGTAGAAATATTGCTTATTTTATCAGAACCGAATTCACTTAAAAAATTAAAATTTATATCTACCATGACACAGGTTTTCCAAAAACCCACTGACAATGAATGTATGTTTACTCCTGCCAACTTGAAGCTCCTTGCTTTCAGCCTCACATTCTCTCCTATAGATTTAAAGTACATTCTCCATCAAGCTACAGATCTGTTTCAGGTCAGCCTTATGAATGGACACCATTTTTGCCATTCATTTAGCTCCTTGCCTTTCTTGAGCAGAATGAAATATGAATACTCATTGTATTACACTCTGAAGGTAAAAGCTGTGGCTAGATTGACGAAATAATTATGTAAATAATGGCAGACGTCTAAGGAAGACTAATGGCTGAAAAAGCTGAATAACATTAAAAAGTTAATATATTTAACGTTAACCTTTGTAACTTTCAGTAATAATTCAAATATAGAAAAATTGTTGTAGAAAGCATAGTAATATTAAAGCAAAGAGAAGAACGTCATAGTAATAAATGAATCCTCCAGTTTTCCGGGAAACTAAAAAGATATTTTTCTACTTTAACACTAAAAGCTAAACACAAGGTTTTATTGATATTAAGTGCCATTATTCTTTGTTCTATTAGACTTACCTGGCAAATGGAGACTGTTTCTTTCTAATTATTTATTTCAATCAAAAACCTGAAATATCTCAACATAACAGCTTAAAAACAAAAATTGTTATAATATAATAAAAGAAATAATAATTTAAAAATCAAAATACACCACACTTAGTTGTATTTTTCATTAACATTCAATGAGTAATATATTAAAATTTTTTAGCAATGAATATTATGTAATTATACATAAATTATATTTTTCTCAAAAAACATTAGGGAACAATTATAACACAAAGACAGTATGCAATTAAAGGGGCTAAGATTAGATGATGATCTTTCTTTTAATTTTATAGGTGAAAGATGGTTTGGGGAGAGAGGAAAGTGGGTAAAGAATGTAATTAAAGAAAATGATTTTTAAAAATCATGACTTATTTAAACAATCAAGTCAATTTTGACATGGAAAAAGTATATAATTTCTCATTAGGTTTCTTCTGGTAAGATTTGAGATCACCTCACAAACTAAAAATTAAAGATGATTAGGAAGAGTTTATTTGTTTTTGTGTGGTAACATATTAAATACTGAAGATGAAAATTAATATTTGAAAGTATACAAATGGGCCTCCTAACACTTCTACTGCTTCTTTTTCTCTTTGCATTTGTATTTTCTGCCAATAAAAGTTGACTCAAAAACATTGCTTACATTATGATAAGAAAAAGTGTAGAGCTGTATTTTTCAATAAGACAATAGCAGCAGCAATCACTAGACAAGTTTGTTTATAGCTATAATCCTCTTAACAGTTAATAAGACTTTTTAAAAATCTCCATAAATTGTCTAGCATTTGATTAAAATCAAACTGTTGCATGCGACTCAAATAAACTAAAAATGCATCTATCACTTTTCATGTTAAATGATAAATATTTATGAGATGAGGGAAATAGATTCGTTTTAAGTTTTCTATGTTAAAGGTTAAAGATAATGAAAATTCACCTCCATAACAACAAAATATATAAAACTGAGTGGATTCCATGGGCTTCTGGATTTTTAGAGACATGTTTTCTCTCTTTAGGCTCTTAAGAACATCAGAATATAAGCAAATAATGGGAACAGTGGGTATTTGAAAACATACTTGACTGGCTTACTATTGAAGATTCTCAACAAATAAAATATTAATGTTATGCTTTTGTAATGATGCTAGAAAACTAGAAACATATGACTTCCTGTGACATTCTCTACAACAAGGAGCCATATTGTAATTCAGGCTCTATAAAGAGCATATTCAGTTATTACTCCCCAAACACATTATATTGCTCGGTTCTAGTCTGCTAGCTTGAATGCATATTGCTCCCTGGAAAGAACTTACAATTCCCTTTACAATTCATTTACATTTGATTAAAGAATGGATTTGCAATTCAGAGTCTATAATTAGAGCAAAGGGTCTCTATAATTTCAGCTACCCTCATCCACTAATGATGATGTTATGGAGATTAGCCACTATTATAAGGACCCATGGTCACTAAAATGATTACTGGAAAACATGTATTGAGGTTTAGCAGCCCATTCTTTTACCACAGGAAGCCTATTATAAACAGTGTTATACATGGCTACTAGACAGGAAAAATGAGATTAACAATTAACACCTTGCTCAAAGGATTATTAGTATATCTCTTAATGCTGTGATGACTTGGATTCTAATTAAAACTCTCAGAGGAATGTGTGTGTGTGCTTGTGTGCATGTGTGTGCCCATGTACCCACATGTGCATGTGTACCTTTGCAGGTGCCTGCCATTCGGCTGGAGATTTAGAAAAAATGAGTTTGCTCATAACATGAGCCAAGTCATAAGTTTGTTTTTGTTTTTGGTTTTGTTTGTATGAGGAGGGATTTCTCATTAATCTTAAACCAAAAACCACACAATATCTTCTAAGAAGTCTCAGTATTAATTTAATGTGTTTAACTCTCTTATGAACTTATTTGACTATATATTTTTTCATACATAATGCAATTTTATTAGTGCTTTATGCAGACATTTCTATGAGATTATGCAGTTGAGTATAATCACTAGCATTTTATGTAGGCAGAAAACAAAATCTACAGTTGTTTCCAAAAGCAGGCTATTCTGAAATGAGGGTCTGTTAAACCATCATAGGGGGATGGGAAAAATGTAAAATTTTTATTTATATACTTAAAAGTTTATCCTTTTCTAACTTTTGTTTGTGATTTTTAAAGTGCATGTATAATTGTTATAGTAGCATGTTATTATATAACTTATAAATTATTTGTATATATTAAATGTGTGCAAAATTTCTTTTCACTGAAAAAAATTTGCAAACAAGAATGTATTTTATTTTTTCTCCCAATCTTTGTCAGGCATGAGAACTTACTAAGATACTTCAAAGTACTTATGCTCTCACTTCTTTTCCATTTCTGAATTCAAATTGGAAGGAAAATAGAAGAATATAAATTCATTTTTTCCTCAAATTCCTAGTTATTCTTGGTGTAACTGACTTAGAATTATTCATGTAATGGTTAAGTAATTTCATTGCTGGAGTGAAATGGTAATGAGAAAAAAAATTATAAATAGTGTACCTTAGATAATGACTAACTGCTATGTTTTGGGGAAGTAGAGAAAATTATAGGTGAATGAAGCTTTACTTTAGGCTTCATTAAAACTTCTAATAACAGACTATTTAATACAATCTCAGTTAATGAGAAAAGGGCAAGGTCACCAGACAGAATAGACACAAAAACCTTCTTCAAAACTGAGAAAAAATCAACCAGATTTAAATCTGAGACTACGATTTAGCCATTAAGCTACCTCTGCTTAGCACAGAGCCTGAGACATGGCCTGTGCTCAGAAAATGTCTATTGAATGAATGAATGAATGAATGAATAAATAAAATTATTACATGGCTACAAACAATTCAAATATTTAAACATTTTTCAGAAATAATAATAACATTCTTGACAATTTATTTTTATTTTAATTTAAAGAGGATACATAAAATAATGAAGTATAAAATTGGGGGACCCACAAATATAAAGTGACAAAATGCAGACATATAGATAAGAGTAACTTTACAATTTAACCAGTCCTTGCTAAGGTTTAACAAGATCCTTTATAACTGCATTCTATCTATTTTAACACACACTTGAAATAGCGAGTTTATCTCTAATTTTGAAGAAGTTTTTTATATATCAAATGTAATTCTCTGAATAACCATAAAAATATCAAAACAAATATAATAATTTTTTTACTTCTGTGAATTGTCATGGACATTTCTTCATGATGTTTTTGTTCAAGAATATTAGAAAATATGTGTTAACAATATTGCAGCTAAACAAATAACTATCTGATACAGGAAACAAACAAAGGTAAGGAAAATGGTATTTTAGCGCTAAAAAGGATTGCATATTTAAGCAAAAATATAACTGCAGTTAAAATCTTGGAGGATAGTAAGGTGGGAAAGATTATTTTAAACCATAATTATGATTGATGGAAGGAGAATTCCAAGCTTATTGTAGGAAAAAAAGAATTTGTACTATAAACTCTAGGAGTTTTTTTTAAAAAAATAATGATGATCGTAAGCAGATAATATAAATTGTTCCTACAAGAAAAATAACTAAATCTTTAATTACAGATAAATAAATACTAATAAAAAATTAAGTAAATAAGATAAAAATTGCATAGGTAACCAAGTATGATTATATTATTAAAGCAATATCATTCGATACATTATATTGAAGAAAAATTACTCCACTCTTTTCATTATACATTAAATTTTCATTTCTACATAACATATAAGTGTCGAATGAATTATTTTAAAAAAAGGAAATTAGAAAAGTTTAGTCTGTAAATCAGGAGTTAAGAAGAGATGTAGCAACTATCTGGGAAAGCTTTTGCATACATGATGGAGTAAATAAGTCAGGTCAATTATTTTTGTTACTCATGAAGTACTAAACTAGTCACAGGATATAGAGGAAGCAGGAATAATATCTTTTTAATGTGCTGTCGTGTTCCTCTGGTTCGAACACAGGAGAATTATCTTTGGATTACTTTAAGGCGATATTTGCCTTTCAAAAACTAAAGATAATAAGTAATAACTTTTTTAAATGTTTGATTATTTCAGGCTTCTGCAATATTTTAAGGTTATGATGCAAAAAACAAAAGTGGTTGATCAAGTGGGTAAAAGAAAAATATGTCTTTCATTTTAAAATAATTTTTAAACTACAAGTTGCTAAATTTGCTTTTTTAGATAATTTTTATAAAATTAATTATCAAAATAGAAAATTGAGTAAATAAACAAGAGAAAATATTTTTAAATGTATGAACATTCCTACATTCACCATTAAGAGATCTGTGAATTTTTCATATTTTATTTTCAACACTTTCCTTTGAAAATCTAATGTACATAAAAATATATATATTTTTTAATTTAAACAGTGGTTATCAACCCAAAATGGTTTTGCCTCATCATGGTCATTTGACAAGTTTTGGAGACTAGGGGACTGCTACTGGCATATGATGGGTAGAAACTAAGAATGTTGCTAAACATTCTATACTACACCAGACAGTTCTCTACAAAAGGAATTATCTGCCCAAAATGTCAATAATGCTAACATTGGAAAATATTTAAAGTAATAACATAAGCATTTTCTTATTTTTTTAATTATTTAAAAATATTTTAATAGTTGCAAAAGATACCATCACACAACTTATAAAATATTTAACCCTTCAACATTTGTTAAAAAGAATGGTATTTTAAAAGCTTAGTTTCCCCAAATATGTGTCATATATCAAATATGATTTTTAAATACATTTTTTAAAATTCCACGATAATTTTCTTTACTGTCTCTTAAATCTCCTGGTTGTGATAAGTTCATATTGTTATTATCATAAGACAACATGAAGTTTGTTTTCCAAACACTGGAAGAGAATGTCAGAATACTACAATCCCCTCTATCTTTTATTAACTTCTAAAAATACTCATTTACATTAAAAACCTGATATTCATAATACCTTCTGGTGACTAAAAATTAATGGATTTTAATGTTATTTTTCTTAATAGATGAAAAAAATTACTCATCATGTTAAATCATCAAATTGAGCCAAATTACAGCTGTTTTATCAAGCCTGAGCTAGTTGCTGGCTTTGTTCTTTCTTTTCTGAAGCACTATAACATTATGTATAAACAACTCAAACTCATATCTCACACACACAAAAAAATGACTGAAGACATAATTGAGGATTGATTTCAGATATGCTCATCAATATACAAAACCACTAATTTTCTTCCATAACTATCAATTTTTCTAAATATACAATTTATCAGTAGATTTATATCACTGTTTCTACATGCCAATTGTTGGAGCCCGTATAACTTAAAAAAAGAAATTCTTAACTATGTAAATGCCAATAATCCAAAGGTCTCTTCTATAGAGAATGAAATGCAGTTTTCTTTGCAAAGTTTTAGTATTTTTTTGGTATTTTCTAATGATGTTGAACACACTGATCATATATATCATGCCCTATTCCTTGCTTCTCAGATTGCCTTTTTCTACAGTTACTAAATAAGAAATTGTGATGAGGACATGTAAAGGAGAAATAGGACTCATCCCCACTCCCCAAGTTAATATCACCAAAACAGAGGCCTCATTAAAGTCTACATTCTCTATTAAATTCTCAGGTACAAGACCCCTGTAGTCCTGTAAAGCCAAACGAGCATTGTTGTGAAAGAGCTTCACATCAGTTTCAGGACATGCTGAAGAAGAGACAAAACGTAACTTATATGAAAGATATTTCTGGTTAAATGTTCCTATCACCCTCCATGAGTTCAGAAAATGATTGCAATGATGGAGGTCACTGCCAGCTTTATTTTCTGTTTAAGAGAATTTTATCTCTCTGCAGATGACAGTGTGCTCAGCCCTCCTCATAAACATGATAAGAGAAAATGTAGTAAGAAGCAACTATGGGCCATATTCTTCATAGATAATTTGCTGTCATTTGTGTGTACATGCACATGCATGTGTAAAACATCAAAACATATCCAGCCATATTAATGATTTCCTTTTGTTAGTGTTTGTTGATTCTATTCATTACTTCTTGACCTGACAGTCTAACTATCATTGAAAACAACCTATTTGTATATCACAGTTATATCTGCTAAAGTCTTACTATTTTCCATTTCTTATATGTGTCCAGTCAGGTTGTTGAAGGAATCATTCTAATTAAGGCAGGAGGCTCTCTTTTAGGAGGAAATAATGCAGTTAGTGTAACTAATGTGATATATGCTGAGTTCCATCATGAGAGAGATAATTGGAAAAAATAGTCTTTCTTGGACCTCTGTTTAGGTCTAAAGCATGATTCCATGTAGTTGTCATCTCAATAACAGTAGGTTGTTCTTCGCAATTTAATGTTTCTTTCTCTATTAAACTGATTTTTTCCACTACAAGATATATTCCGCATTTTAAATTAATATCCAAATTAAATATAATTACATGTGACAAAGATTTACCTCATTCTTCTATCATCCCATACTTTAAATTTCTTCCACTATTATTTGCTACTATTGATGTTTTTCATTTAAAGGCTAGGTCTACATATTTATAAGTATTTTAGTTAACTGTATTCAAAAGTTTTGAAAAACAACATCAGGAGCTGTTTGATTTAGTAGATTGCTGGAGGCACTGCAGTATGAAGATCTAATCTATTACATACTCACTGTTTTTCATAGCTAATTGATTATTAAAGCAACTCATTGTTAAGTGGAAACACGCCCTAATCCTAATATGTCCTTCAAAGTGGAGGAGCACTCACTCTTATACCATTTCTGGTTTCTCTCTCTGCCTTCATTCTTATGTCATACGTTGGTGCCAAAGTGTCTAATCGGACTGGATGTTGGGGGAGGAACTGGACATCTTCACTCTGCCCCTCCTCCTTATGAGGCTAGCTGCCTGCATTGAGGGAGAATTCTGTTCTCTGTCATGTTAGACATTGTGGTAATGGTGTTGGCTACCCTCAGACGAGAGGCCAGCAGTTCTGCAGGACTTTCTGGAAGTGTGTGGGTAAGACTATGTGATGCTGGAGTTCAGAATCAGAAACCCATTGCTACCACATGTCCAAGACAGTCCTACAATCTAGCCCTGATCCAGAGTGAAGGGGTTATCTCAATTCCCATCTACGTGCTCCTCTGTCCACCCCAGTTGGTTAGAGGTTTTAGGCAGGAGAGCGAGGTTTTTTTAATCATCCCAATGTAAGACCACATTAGCTTCTCTGATAATTATGTCATACTTTTAATTATAAAACAAGTGCATTTTTCAAACTAAAATTTCTAATGATTACTGTGAAAACCTGTACTTATAAAATAGCCCTCTCCTCCTCAAATCTACAGCCTTCAACCTTTAATTTATCTCAAGCATATTTCATCTGGCAAAATTTATTGCTTTATTTTCAAGATCTTTTCAAATGTTTAGTTACTAACTAGCATAATATTAATCAGTTTAATTTCTTCTTAAAATTTGATGAGAATGCCATTTTTGTCTTTATCAAAGCTGTTCATGTTGTTGGTGAGTAGGACCACCTGGTGACATTTTACTAGAAATGCTCTCCACTTTTAAATTCAATCCATTTATCAATTTTCTCTCTCAGAGTCCTCCAAATTATTAAATTAGTTTTATAATTAAAGCATAATAGACAAATCTTAAATTAGCAATTTAATAAATCTTGATAAATGAATACATCCTTGTAACCCACACTCCAATCAAAATATAGAATAATTTCTTCATTCTAGAAATTTCTCTCATGCCCGTTTATCAATCAATTCCCTACTACGGAGACTATGTCATGTGTCATTCTGATTTTTACATCATAGATTAGTTTTGCCTTTTTTTTTGGTGTCTCCTTTTTTCTCTTCTGATTGAGTTCTGCAGGTTCTGTGGATACTTGTCTGTGGGCTCCATGCTGTTCTTTTTCTAGCATAAGGTTGGCCCTGAATGGTTACTTTTTTTATGTCAGGTATCTTATAAGAAATAGCAGAACTTTCTAATTGGTTTAGAATATATTAAAAGATAATTTTAGCATTGAATTGTGGTGTTGACAGTTATTCTGAGTTTGAATTTACTAAACACAATCTAAAAAAATGCTTACCACCCATTAATTATTGTCCCCAGAATGGGGACAATAAACTCCAGGTTTTAATTCCCAGAGCCATTCTCACGGGCTTAGCTCAGGTTCACCACTATGGCTTTCTGTCTCTGAATACCTTGATATCCCCTCCTAATCAACCTACCAAAACCCTACTACTAGATCTACTAGAATCTTGCCACAGCATAGCCATCCTACCCTGCATAATCAGCCTACTCAGACCCTATGCACAGAAGAATGTTTGCAGTTCTACTTCATAGGTGGTAATATCTATTCTGTGATTGCTGCATAAGCACTGATAAATATTATTTCTGACTAATTACAGGAAAGATTTAAGCTCTATGTATCCCTCTAAGGCCTACAAATCATAGAATTTCTTGTTCATGGGTGCTCACACTGAGTAATAAAATTATAAATGAAGTCACCAATTATGAAGTAAAAGAGGAGCTAAAACTAAAAAGAGCCAAATATCATACAGTAATCATTCAAGTTTTCCAAACACTTGTAGATATGCCACATGTGGCTGGAAAAAATCTGTATTCCTTCAGTAAATATTGGAATATCTATACATTCTCAGGAAGAAAAAACAACTCTCACTTGCCATCACATTCTCTTTCAGTTTTGATAAATAAAGGGCATTTATTAATTAGCATTAGTTATATGAGCCTTAACTGTAAATTTTGGCCTAAATTTAATGGAGAATCTTACATAAATTAAAAATATTTAAGCAAAATATATTAGAAAATCTAGTTAAACACAATAAGTGGTCAGGCAGAAATATTTCTATAAAAGAAAATTGTATTGAAAGAGATACATTATTGCTTTCAGATAAATGAGTAAAAAAAAGAGAATGAAAGAGTAAAATTTCAGCCAGGTTGTCTTTTAATACTTGACTTGGATAATTCTTAAAACACATGTCTCTCTTAAATGAATTTTACTGAATATGGATTTTTAAATGCAATGACTAATGCTCACATTTTTGAGAATTATTCTTGGCACTGAAGTCGTATAGATACTACCTTTAAGCCAAGAGAAACACTCACCATCCTATACTTTCTTAGTTATAGTACACAAAAACACTAAAATATGCACTATGTTTTGTCACATAACTGCTTAGTTTAAAAATCAAAAAAGATGCTTTTGAATTTCATTGATATTTATTTCTTCATAATTTTATATAAAAAGTGTTTCTCCTACAGATCATTTTTTTTTACCAAAAAAACTAATGCACACATGCACACACACACACACACACACACACACACAAAACTCCACTGCCATTTACTTTACACATATGTATAAAAAGAAAACAGAATTGATACAAGCTAGAAGCACGTCCATATCCATATTCTGAAATGTCATTAGTCTAAGAATGGAGTTACTTTTGACTATTTATTTTCACCTGTATGGCTAAGAAAACATAATATTACACATACCTTTAAACAAAACTTTCTCAATGGTGGACCATACACATATATATTCAAGATTTAATTCAAGGTGTTGACATCACCCTTTACACCACTCGATAGAGTCTGGATCTTGGTTTCCTCAGGGATTACTTCAGCAATAACGAGCAAGATAACTTGGCTCAGGGCACTGCCTCTAGTTGAAGTATTTATCCTGAGAATTAAGGTATAAGTGTTTTAAACTTGGTTCCACCAGGGACATTTACACTTAAAACAAATTATCAGTTTCCTGATCTTGTTTTCTCAGATGTTCTATCCCAAATAAAGTGTAAAGTTTGTCTTATAGTTCCAACTGAGGATAGCAGTTCTTCTGTATTCTTAATGGAAATCCACACTTTACTACTTACTGGCCTGGTGAACCTTTTTGACAAGAAGTGTGGTATCAAAGGTATACTTGGAACAATAATGAAGAAGCAAATATAAGTGTATCCATCCAGCTGTATCAACAGAACCAACTTCAGAAATAAAGAGCTCTCAGGCCTTGTAGGCATATCTCTCTCATCTTCATTCTTTTATTCCACACATATTTACTGAACATCTATAATATGTTATTGCCTACATTATGGCCTAGGAACACACTTTCTCTGCCATTTTAAGGCTTATAGTTTAGTGTCATTTTGTGCCAATCTTCACTAAATGGTGAGTCAAAGGTAGATTTTTAAAATCTGAAGTATTTATAAACTTTGTTTAAAAGAACAAACATAGTGTCAGTTATCAAAAACTCCCAAATACATTGGCATATAGTTTTTTTTAATTTAAGAATCATAGAAATTTAATTAAAGATTTCAGATAATAATTGGTCCCTGAAGAAATTCTCATAGGGAAAAAAAAATGAGCATCTAGGGGTGCTGAAAATAACCATACATTTTGCATTTGCTTGCTAAAGAGAGAAAATTTAACTAATGAACATTCTCAAACAAATATATTTGAATGATAAAAAATGGTGGTTTTACTCAAACAGCAATTATTGTTTAGCTCATTTCAAATGATACAAATGAATTCTGGGACAAGGATCTTTGGTCAGTTTTGGGAACTGGCACAGGGAACTCTCCAAAGTGTTAAGATTATAACATATTTGTGGAGAATAACAATTTTATTCATATTTTGAAACAAACTTTCAATTTAAGTGGGTTAAACCCAATTTCTCTTAAAGATAAATCTGAACATGGATGATAAAAATGCATAAATAAGTCAAAATTTCTTGAAATAGGAGGAAGGAATTCTGCATACCACTTACACTTCCCATAAACCTCACGCAAGCAAAAATTTGGTAGATAAGTTGGAAAATGGCAGCCAGTATTGACACTGAGCAGACTCTTCACTGGATCATCGTCACTCTGACTGAAAGAATTTTCCATACTGTCCTTTCTGTATTACCCAGTCTGTGTGAATACATAAAGTATTTTTTTTTTTGAAATGCAAAGCTTATTTGAATGAGGTAACAGTCTCTCAGCAGAGATGAAATGTCAAATAGCACTAATACATTTTTCCTGGAGTAAAAAAAGCAGGTGAACCAAAATGGGAGGTTTTCTAGAATGGCAGATCAAAAAGAAACTACCATAACTGGAGTGCTCTGAGAAGCCACAAAGCAAGACCAGGGGAAGACATGTTTCTGAAGAAAAATCATGCAAATTGACAATTTCATTTAGCACTGAGGAAAATAATTCACTTTGCATCTGTCTTGGGACTTAAAGTCATCCTGTTATACAATATGATATCCTCAGTTGAAAGTTTTTTTTTTTCTTGAAAATTGAACTCAATAAATACCACACTGTCTACTTTAGTCATTTACTCTAGTTTGTAGAGTAAAAAGAGATCCCACTTAACTATTTTTCATAACTTAGAAAAAAATAACATTCATTTCAGAAACAAAGAAGTTTAAGAGTTTAGCAGACAAGAGAGCTGGGATGAAACCCTCACAGTGGCAAGAGTTATCTCAGACAACTCCTATGGGTTTCTTACTCATCTTGAGTTTCTCACATTGCAGTTACTCCCTGCTACCACCAGAAATCTTATTCACATTGTTAAATGCCTCTGCCCCTGTAAATTTTTTTCTAAAATTGGATTAAGTAATCCCTTAGGACTGCAAGACAGCCTGGCATTTTCAAAACTATATTTATTAAATAGCAACAGCATTAAAAAAGAAAAAGAAAATTATAGAAGATATCCTGAGTACAATCTCTGGCTCATACATTAACTGTCCTTAATTTTCAAAGGAATGATATAACTTTCCTAGATACAACCTTCTCACCCTTGCACTGCTTGCTGTTTCCACTATTCAAGAGCTATCTTTTCTCCTTCCTCAAATCACTTGCTCTAGCCTCAAGCAATTCCCACATCCATGATATTTTTGACTATAAGACAAAGGTGAATATTAAAAGCTGTGCAAATGCCCCTGTGCACCTCTGGAATCTACCTGAATGTATTTCTGAAAAACTATATTTAAGGAAGCCAAACCAAACATCTGGTGTTTACTAGAGGGCTGAATTCCTTGAGGTCCTCTCAGATGAAAACTGAGGTATCTATATATTTCCCATGCTTTGTTGCCGAGGAGACCACAGCCCAAGCAATTTGAAGTCTTTCCCTAGATTTCCTGCTGTAGAATAGGCAATTAGCACACATTGATTAGATCCATTATGATAATCTGAATCAGTAAAAATAAACAAGTTGGCTATGTTTAGATTTTGTATTTAAATGAAGATGAAATCTTTTATTACTTTATAATCTGATTAGTAATTACTCAATAATTACCTTTTGTCCAGAAAAAAAACAAAAACATTATAGAAGCTTTCATAGTACCTGAAGTATCTAAAAGCAATGATGCTGATTAATAGAAAAAATAATATAGTTTCACCTACTCCAAAGACAATCCACTTTAAAGAGCACTTTACAGAAATATATTTTTTAAGAAGACTAAAAATGGCTAGAAACAGATTTACACTCATTAACAAAGGGAATCCCTGTTGGAAAGTGATGTCACATTTCAACACACAAAAGTATATATAGTCAAGTAATCATATGCCATCATGTTTCCTGTTTCATTCACTAGCATTACAGTGAGGATATGGGAACATTCTGCATTTCCTTTTATTATTTGCTTTATGTTCTGTGAACTTCCTTTCTTATTGTAGTGTTTTCGAAGAGAAACAATGGTGTACATAAAAGCATAGCATATTCTTCTCTTTTCTCTTGTTCATAGCCTTAACACAAAACAATTCTTTTTCAGATTAAATTTCAAGAGTTGGTCTCAGTCCAAAGGTAAATTGTCTTGGAGAATTTGTAGAAAATATAACCAGATGTATTGATTTATATAATTTTTTAAACACACTTTGTTGATTAAAAAAACTAAAGTGTACAATATTCTGGGACATTAATAACTTAGAAATGAGTGCATATATTTTCATCAAATTATAAGAATTACAAGTTAAGGAGTGTTAATATGATAAAAGGTGCTTCTAAATCTTGTGATTTTTAAACCGTAAGCAAAACAGAAGGAGTTACATTGTGCCTGTTACACTCTGTTTTTTTTTTTCAGATCCTATTAAAAGAAATTAAAGAATAAAATTAACATTAAGAAGGTATAATAGATTTTTATTTTATAAACAGTGAATATGTTAACATTTATATAGTTTAATAGTAATGTTTTTTATGTATCAGTATTTTTAGAAGCAAAAATGAAGGAAATTTTGAAAAACTATGACAAAATAACACTATGATAAGACAACGATAATACTAATATGATAAAATCAAACTATAATAACTGTTAAAAAAGTACTAAAAATTTAATGACTGGACAGAGTCCAGTTTTATAGTTTACACTGACCAACAGTAAAAGATTTCTAAAGATAGCCTTGTTGGTAAGCAGTGACATTATTTAAATAAAACTATTTTTTTTTTATTGAATTTAGAGAAACAAGTGATTGAAACTTTTCCCTCACAAACTTTATCTGCATACAACTCTTGATTTTTAAAAAAGCAAAATAGTGATTGCTTTTAAAAATGTGAATGGAAAATTTATATTCTAAATTCTTATTTTAATATTATGTATAGTTGAGATAAGTTGTTTTATTGAAGAAATAGTGATTAATCTGTCCTTAGAGTAAATATGTGTTCTACCATTTATAAATGAAGTCACTGATCTAAAAAAAAAAAAAAAAAAAAAAAGAGTTTTATATCTCATCTCTTATTATGGTGTTTTCAGGAAAACACGAAGGTATTCATGAAAGCACATCATACCAGAGTGCTTTTTTTTTTTCACTTATTCATAACATTTTCACAAAGATCTGATCTCTTTCAGATCAACTTTCAATGCTTTGATTCAACCCAAAGATAAATAATCCCAGAGAAGCAACGTACTCTCCAAACCCAATTGCTAACTTTAGCAGGTAAATAAGAACAAAAAAGTTTCAATGCCTATTACACTTCCCACACTAGGCTCTTGGTTTGAGCCTTAATGAGTTGAGGGATGAGAGCCAACAATTCTACAGAACATTTTCATAAGAGAGTGGTCTCAGACACCAAATAGTTCTGTTCTAAAAAATGAAGTATAGCACAGAGTTGGTGAGAGACTTATTACCTCATTTCTGAGTAAACCTCAGAACTCATGGTCATTAACTGATTCTGACCATTTGCAATGAGTTACATCATGCTGTGGTAACAACTCCAAATTAACAGCAAAGGTTTGTGTTGTTGTTGCTTGTTTGATTGATTGTTGGTCAGTGAACTGCTACCTCACTATAGCTGTTCCTCGAGGGGCCTCTTCTCATTCTCATCTTCACTTCAGGACCAAAGTTAATAGATTGGCTTCTATCAAAGATATTGTCTATCTTGTGAAGAGAAAAGAGATGTGGTTATTCATGACATTTAAAGCAACAGCCAAATTGTTGTATGCATTTCACTTGCCAAAGCAAGTCACAAAGCCAAGACTTATGACAATAGGACAAAGAAATATAGCCATATTCTTGATAAAGTAGAAATTTTTTCCTTATTTCCTTTGTCTTTTTAAAATAATAATATAGCTGGCTACATGGATATTGCTAAAGTAAAAATGGTGAGACTCTTTCCAATGGTATCAAAGGGAATAAATAATACCGGTCTTAGACCCAGACAGGTAGAGTCTTTATGCTGAAGTTTAGAGACCTGTAATCTGGTCTCCCTCCTGATGAGGTAAAGAATTCAGAGGGCCAAGTGAAAACAAAAGAGAAAATTAGTATATCTGAATGTCAGTTCAATAAAATATTTTAAAAATTGAAACATTCTTACAATATCGATGAAGAAAAAAGAAGAGAGAAAAGATTAGTAATAATATCAATAAGTGGGAAAAAAGATGACAAATCCTACAGATATTAAAAAAATAATATGGGAACATTATGACTAATTTTATGCCATTAAATGTGACAACTTTGACAAAAGAGACAGATTCTTTGAAGGACAAACTTATCACAGTTGACAAATAAAGAAACAGATAAATCTAAATAAATAGAGAAATACACTATGTCCATGCACTGAAGACTCAGTATTAATAAAAGTCAACTCTCTCTAAACAGATTCATAAAGTCAATTCAATTCTAATCAAAATGCCAATTGACTTTTATAAAAAAAAAAGAAAAGGACAAGTTTATTATAAAATATGAAAGCAAGAGATTTATATCAGGCTAAAGAAATCTTGACAAACAACAAGTTTGCAAGACTCACAAATAAGATTGATTTTAAGACTTTCTATAAAGTTACAGTAGTCAAAAGAAGATTGTTTGTTTGTACAGATAGAGAAATAGATTGATTGAACAGAATAGATGCAGAACAGAACACGAATGAAAACATATTTAATTGATTTTGAACTAAGGCACCAAAGATATTCAACAGAAAAAAAGAAGTGTTTCCTTAGAAAAACTGAATAAATGTATGTTAATAAGTGACTCTACCCCTAACATTAAAAAATAATTTGAAATAATCGTTGACTTAAATGTAAAATCAAAATGTATAAAGCTTCAATAAGAAACATAGTAAAATACGTACATATCTTTGGGGTAGAAAATACTTCTTTAAGAAGACAAAAAAAGTGTTAAACATTATAAAAAATGTTGATTCGTTGCACTTCATCAAACAGAGAATACATCTCTGTTTATTAATACAAGAATTAGAAAAACGTAAGAGCATGCTACAGATTCTGAAAAAACCTAAAAATGCACATATAGAAGTTTACAGGATTTATATCCTAAATGAAGCAAAAAAATAAAAAGAAAATATATGTCTAGAAAGATATAAAATTCTTGGTTTTATTAATCATCAAAGATTCACTTTGCATCCCTGATGAGATACTATTTTACACATACTAGAATGAATAAAACTAAATAGAAAAACACATGAGCACATTAAAGTTGTGAGGATATACAGTAAATAGGACTGCCATACATTTCTTTGTGGGTGTATAATTAATATGACTTCAGAACAATGTTTGGCAGTTCCTTATAAAACTAAAGTTACACCTACACTCTGATTCAGCAAATCTCCATATTTTTCCAACAGTAATCCAAATATGTGTATAAAAAAGATAAGTATGTTTATGTCAACTCTATTTATAATAGCAAAACCTAAAATGTAAAGCCAATTTACAAGAAAATTGATAAGCAAATTGTGGTATATTCATACAGTGGAAAACTTCTCAACAATATAAACAGTAAAATGATTATTTACATGCCAATATTCAGAAATCTTAAAAACATTAAATGGAGTGATAAAAAGATGTGACATATAAGAATTTATACAAGTCCATGTATTTAGCACACATAAACAAGTCAAACTAAAATAAGGTAATAGAAATCAGATGATGATTATCTATTGGGGGTGCATTTGTCTCAGAAGAAGGCACAAAGGAATTTTCAGGATTGATGATATCATGATTCAGGTGGTGGTTACTCAGGTGTGCACATTCATCAAAAACCATTGAATCATATACTCAATATCTATACATTTCATCATTTTATTGTATAAAAATTTATCTCAGATAATACACAAATATCTTCTCAAGGGCATATAAAACATTCTGAATGTTCTCCAGTATAAGTTTCATGGAAGTCCATATAAAAACCTCAATATATTTAAAGGAATTGAAATCATACCAAGTATGTTCTCTGACAACACTGCAATGCACTTAGAAATGAATAATAAAAGAAAACTGGAAAATTCAAATCAAAATTGAAAATAAAATATACTCTAAAATAACCTGTAAGTCAAAGAAGAAAACATAAAAGAAATTAGAAAATACTTTAAGATGAATAAAAATGGAGATCTAACATATCAAAACTTCTAGGAAGTAGTATTTAGAGAAAACTTTATAGTTGTAAACAGCCTCTGATTGCCCTGATTGGCTCTAGGTCAGCCTTTCCATGATGTGACATGTTGGACTTTCTCTAACAACTACATTGGCTATAACCAAATAGACCAATAATAACAAGTGTTGGTAAGAATGTGGAAAAAATGAAACCCTCATACTTTGCTGGTAGCAATGTAAAATGGTGTAGAGCCTTTGAAAAACAGTCTAGCAGTTCTTTAAAATGTTAAACATAGAATTGAAACCAGCAATTACACTTCTAGATATATAGCAAAGAATAACAAAAATCTAGCCACACAAAAACTGTATATGAATGTTCACATGAGCATTATTTATAGTACCCAAAAGATGGAAAAATCCTAGATGTTGAGCAACTGATAGAGGATAAATAAGATGGGAAATAGGTCTACAATAAAATATTTTTCAGCAATTAAAAAGTGAGGTACAGATACATGCTACAACACAGATCAACTTTAAAAACGTTATATTGAGAGGAGCTACTCACAAAAGGCTACATATTATACGATTCTATATGTGAAATTTCCAGAGTAATCAATTATTTAGAGAGAGAAAGTATGTTAGTTGTCACTGGAGCTGCAGAGAAGGAAGGAAATGAAGAATAATTGCTAATGTGTATAGGAATAAAAAAAATTTCTGTAATTGATCATGGTGACGGTGGAACACTGTTATTGAATATACTAAAAACATTAAACTGTATGGAATGTAAGGTATATCTCACTAAGTGTGTTACTTAGATACACACACATACATACACACAGAGCAAGAGAAAAATTTATTTCCCAAACTTGGTTAAATAGAAGCTTCTTAATTGGGAATAATTTTTTTCTCAATTTGGAGCCTTTTCTAGATTCAAGTTATTCATTTTGTCACCATCTAGTGCAGTAAAATCAGTGGGAAAAAAAATGATAGAATGAAAAACAGTATCAGGAGGCTTGGCCTGCAGTCACATTGAAAACTATCTAACTCTACTTTGGCAAGATATACTCTGGACTTTGATGATCTCACTTGTAATCCAGGGTATTAGGACCAGAATACCTCTGAAGTCTCATCTTCAAAATTCTATGCATTTTCCATGGAATATCTGGTTATGCACTTTCATTACCGAAATACCATTTTCCTATTTAGCATGTTTCTTAGATTTTTTTCCATTTAATATTAAACTATCTGAAGCCTTTTTACTACACTGATATAAATGTGATCTTCCTTCTAAATCAGTACAAATATCGATTTGTTATTTGAATGCCCATTGCGGTATTTGCTATCTGCCAATTTTCTTGGATTAGAAAGTCTAGTTAGAAGAAAAACACTGAAGAGATGAATAGCACAGAGGGCTTCATTTTACAGGCACAGAGGTATAAATTTTGGATTTAGTTATGTTTTGGAGAAATCAATCCCAATGCTCATGATATTTGCTCAGATTTTAAAGCATCTGAAAACCAGTTGGCCAGAAACACAGATATTTGTAATTCACACTCTTCTTGACACATAATACATTTCCAAACATAAAATAGCAACTTCCAACCATGCAGAATAAAGTGGTTTCTATGCATTACTAAGAAATTTAATACTATGTCAGTGTAGTAGAGAATGGACTTCAGATGGAGGATATGTTAAATTAAATGTAGTTGAGTCTGAGAGAGTGATGGGAGAAAACTGTTTAAAGTCTTCTCACTCTGGCAAAGGTCAGTGCATGCATAAAGTGGAAGAAGATGTACTTCAAAAATGTTATTACTAATAGTTGAGATCATTATTATGTAAGTTATTGATGCTTATGATGGAAAGTATGGAAATTGAATTCCTGAGTTGAGTTTCACGTATAACCACAAAAATTTACACCAAATGTTCTTGCATATTGGTTTTTAAAAAGTTCTTTTCAGAATTATGTTTATCCTGTTTACATTTTTTTCAGTTATTGAATAATAATAAGAATAGCTCATATTTTGAGTTAGACTTTTTGCCCAGATGCAAGTTTCACAGTGACTACATTTATTTTACTTGCAAAGCACGTATTATTTTTGAAGCACAGTTCCCTTCTGAAATGTCTGATTCTGTGACCTGCAAGGGAGAGGTCAGGCTGCCATAAACCTTTAGAGAGAGAAATACTCTGAAGCTCTATAAGTGTTGACAATAAATAAGTCCTTAGTAGGAAATGGAGCATCCTTAGGGAGAACAAGGTACTTTAAGACATCATACTGTCAGTTTTTTCTTTCTCACCCCTCCACTCTGAATAATGACACATAAATAGAACTAAGTTGCAACATATACTCATGGAAATCTTGAATGGGAAATGTTATGAAAGGATGTCTAACTATCAAGGTAAGAAATAGAAACAGGCCCACACATTTCTTTAGATGATATTTATGATCTGATTATCTACACAAGAACTGTAGCTTAATTAATTCTCGTTAAATGACACCCAGACCCATTCCAGAAATAAATGGGCATTGTCAGGGAGAAGAATGTATACTGGGTTCCTAGGAATCATTTCAGTCTTCCATGACTAAGAGGTTGCTTTATGTTCACTAATTTTCACTTTTAAAAAATATACAGAAATGAGTGGTAATCACTTACTGGTCCATGGGTCTCAATTCTATAAGTTTCTTGAAAATCTGCCAAAAATTTTAACAACTACTAAATATAGGTATTGGATTTATCATATCACTCTCTCTACTTATATAAGCACATAATTTTTCAAAATAAAAATTAACAGAGAAATCTGTCATTATGACTATAATCCCTTTCTTCATTCATTAGAGATTTTTTGTAACATAAACCTGTGAGTTGAAAAAGGCTTAGGTCTACCTACAAGAGACTTACAAACCAGGATTGCAGAGTCTGTAACAATTTAGTCAGTATAACTCAGTAATGAAGAAAGAGACAAGGTAAAGTATCTCTACTGTGGACCAGAAATGAGTTCTTGAATCTCAAACAGTCTTTTCCAACTGGAATTCTAAAACCTGAAACCAATAAAAGAATATTTTGAAAAGTAGAAAAATATTATTAAGACCTCTCAAATATCTTAATAGCATTTATGAAATCTACCTTCCATGTGTATGGCCGTATGTATACACATTAAATAAGCAGGATATGGCCCAAACTCTCTTTCATTTAGAATTTTAGCAATAGAAAAATAACTGTTCTCCCAGATATGACTACTCCCTCACTTCCTTTTTATTTCTCTGTTTATATGTCCCCTTATTCACGATGCCATGTTTTACTAACTTATTTGGCACTTCTGTGATTCTCTTGTCAGAGCTACTTTTCTTCTTAGCTTCATCACCCTGACTTACTACATACTGTACTTATTCATTCATTTGATATTACATCCCCCATTAAAATGTAAATTTCATGTAGGTAGAAGCTTGTATCTGCATTATTCTCATCTGTATCTCTAGGACTTAGAACAAAGCATGTATATGTAGTCTATTCATCTACTGGATGAATGAATAGATAGTTAAGTTCAACACTAGAGACAAAAATCAGTCAAGACAATTTAAGGTGGTGGTTAAATACATGATTTGGAGATAATAATTACCAATGGCATTGATTATTACAATCACAATGTCATGGTGTAAAGAAAAGAAACAATTCCAAATGAACTGACTCCAAATAAATGTCAATGTCACAGAATCTTGGTGTTAGAATCTATATTAGTACTGTTTACCTAAAACTCCCTGCTGGTGTAGAAATATCTTCTACAAAGTTCCTTTTTAAATGCTCTTTAGAGCAGGGTTTCTCAACTGTGGCATTACTGACTTTTTGGTTTGTACCATTTTTTGTCATGTGAGGCTGTTATTCACTACATTGTAGGATGATTAGCAGCATCTCTGAATGAACAATATCTCTAGACATTGTTGAATGTCTAAGAGCAGAGCAGAGTGGTCCCACTTGAGAACCACTGCTCTAGATAGTTTAGACTTTGTGAGAAAGCATAGTCTATCACTGGATTTCTCTCATGATTGAAAAAAATGTTTCCTTCTGCACCAGAAAAATTTGCAGTGTTGAAATTCTTTCATTCTCCCTCCATCCCACCCTTAGTTTGTCCCTCCTTCCTTTCCTCCTTTCTTCTTTCTCATTTCTACCTTGTGTACTAATGCCCAAATTCAGCTTATTTCTAAAGACATTTTAAATATTTGAAAACACACATCATATCTGTTATTGGCTGAATTGCATCCCTCAAAAATTCATGTTAAAGTTCTAACCTCCTGCGCCTCAGAACATGACCTTAGAAATAAGGTGTTGGAGATGTAATTAGCTAACATGAAGTGCATACTGCATTGGGATGTGCCTCTAATTTAACATAACTAGTGTCCTTACATAAAGAATGTTATAAAGTGAAAACAACATGTGCTGTAGGAAGAGGATGTGAAGACACAGGAAACACACCAACTACAGAGAACACCAAATATTGCCAACAAACACCATAAGAAGCTAGGGAATAAGCATGAAACAGCTTCTTCTTCATAGCTTTCAGAGGGAACAAACCCTCTGACACCTTCATCTTGGCTATGTGGATTCCAGAATTACAAGAAAATAAATTTCTGTATGTAAGCCACCCAGTCTGTGGAAACAAATACAATATCCATTGTAAGTTTCTCCACTAAGAATGGTGATTAGTGGGAATGTAGCTTGATATTTGACTGCTTCTGGATCTTGGAAACATTTCTAAATCACTCCAAGTCAGTTAAAATTAAACTTACAAAGGTCACCAATGATAGCCAATTTTCAAATATAATTCCTTTTCTCGTTTTGCATTCTTTTACAGCACTATTGACTTTCCCTTGATTCTGGAAACTTCAATATAGGTTTTAGTCATTTTTTTTACTCTGAGCTTTCTTTTCTTATTCAAGAAAATGATTTTATACTCATTTTTTAAAATCTTGTTATTCTCATTTTAGGAGTCTAACATCTTAGTATCAAAGAATGACTCAAAATGTTTCACTCGCAAACCCTAAACCAACCATTAGGTATTTCAGGATTTTTGTCTTATAGTTGCCATTATCCTCAATAAAAAAAAAATTTATTGAGTATTTACTATATTTAACACACTACCTGTGTAGCATAGTTTGCTGAGCCTTTTACAAGAATTATATAACTTGGTCTCTGTGATGGTTAATTTTGTACATCTACTTAACTGTTCTATGACATACCCAAATATTTGTTAAACATTGTTCTAGATGTGTCTGTGAAGTTATTGTTTCTGGACAAGATTAACATTTGAATCAGTAGACTAAGTAAGGCAGATTGCCCTCCCTAATGTAAGTGAGCCTTACTCAACAAGGTGAAGATGGAGTTAAAAAAAAAAAAAAAGGCTGATCTTCCCCCAGGTTAAAGGGAATTTACTCCTGCCTTGAACTGGAACATTGGTTCTCCCTGACTTCAGATTTGAGATGAAACACTGGATCTTCTTGGATCCTAAGAGTGATGGTTTTAGGCCATAACTTATACCATCTGCTCTCCTGGTTCTCAGGCCTTTGGACTCAGAATGGAACTAAACACACACACACACACACACACACACACACACACACACACACACTATTGGTTCTGCTTCTCTGGAGATAATACAACCTCATAACATTATGGAACACATTTTTTTCTATTTATATTCTACAGTTGGAAAAAAATTACATTGGTTTAGAAACATATCCAAGAACAGCTATCAGAAAGAGGCTGAATCAAGATTCAAATCCAGATCTGACCCTGTATCTTAATCTTTATATAACTCTCCTTTATCTGAACATACCTAAAACATGATTGCTATTTCTGTGAGGGTTATCATAGGTTTTTCCAGTAAATAGCTGCCAGTCTTCAGAAAGAACTTTATCTCCTTCATCTTTCTAACACTAATGCATTTCCCAAATCTATTCATGTGTCTCTTTTTATTTATATTCCAGCTGCTACAAGTCTAATTGAGTCTCTGAATACATCATGGTTTCAAAAAGACAAACTGGATTGCATACCTTACTTCTTTTCATCCTTCCACTGTGGTTTATAAGTTTTTCTAAGAAGCACATTGCTTGCATCATTTCACAGCTCAAAATTTTAGAACCTCCCCACTGCCTTTCTCAGGTCTGTAGCAGGACCGATATTCTTCTGATTTGCTTCTACTCTCATGGGTCAGGGTTCATGTTGCAGCAGCAGTTAAGAATTTTCAGAATTATTAGAGTGTATTGACATCCATCTTGGGACACATTCTCAATTTAAACTTGCACTCCAATTGAAAATCTTATGTGATAATTGGCAATCTGTCTTTTGAAAATGATTCCATGATGTATTTTCTCTATTGTAATTTACTGATCTAGGAACTCAAACTCAAGATGATTATGCCACTGTAGCTCAATTCTGATCTGCTTTTCCAATCTTTTGACCCACCGTTTTGCTACAGGAATTCTCCACTCCAGTCAGACAAGCCTTAGCTCCAGCCTCTGAGCAAACCCTTTGATCTCCACTCTACACATTTCTACATGCCAAACATGTGACCGGAGAGGCTTCTGAGTATTTATTTATTTATCAAAATCCAATTCATTTTCAATATCCAGCTCAAAGCCTGCTTCCTCAATGAATCTCTCTAGACTATTGACACTGAGCGCTATCCCTTTCACTACAAGACTCTGATTGTTTCCCTGCTAATGGGTGGTCTGGCTGTGCCGTGGATTTGAATGCAATATGAGTGTGCAGCAAGGTTAAAAGGCAAGTAAGTGCCACCCAGGAAAGAGTTCAGCATAGGATTCAACATTGCTAAGAACAAACAACATGCGGGCCAAGCTCAAGTGGTCCAGTATTTACTACAGCAGAGGACAGAGAGAGTGTGCACATTTAATCCCTTTGCAAATCAGTTACCCACATAGACAGCAGACCACTCCACAGCTGATGACATCTCTCACTTCCTGCTGCAGTGGAAGCTGAAGGAGCCCTCTTCATGGGACGGGAAAGCTGGGGTCAGATTTGCAGGCCACTGACACCTGCACTTAAGCAGAACAAAAGAGTTCACACTGAGTCTAGAACAGAAAAAGACACAAGGTAAAAAGCCCAGCTCAAACTATGAGTACTCTTTATCTGTAAGATAATGTCCCAGGTTCAAAGCCATTCATATGTGCCCAAGACTGCTTTGCCCAACCAACAATAATAGTATTTACTGTCTTCATTGTCTGAACTATATGCATACTATGTTGTTTTAGAGTTATCATTCTTGTACATATATGTCTTTCCTCCTTAGCTATACTATAAATATAACATGACTTAGTTACATTTATGTTTCTCAAAGGACCTTGTACATGGAGTTATTCAACACATAGTTATCAAAATATATTGAGAGCAGTAGTCCAAGTTAAGAAAGTGCCAGCTGTAAGCATGCTATAGTTCCTCAGGGTAAGAGGGAGAGGGGCTCTTATATTTGTACCATGTGTACAACTTCAGGATTTTCATAAACTAAGCATCTCTCCTGCCACATGCATTTCTTATGCTCCTGTTCTACAAATTGCAAAGATTCTAGAACATTTTTTACACCTAGAAACTACAGAAATGGTTTATTTTCTCTCCCAATTAAAAAAATAAATAACATAGAATTTGCAACTGCATAATATGCTTATCAAAATCATACAGATCACTAATCTATTGCCTTAGCTCATCTTGTTTTTCTTTAGAAACATCTCATGAAGTAATTTGATAATTTATGACTGTATAAAAATATTTAATGTCACTTTATGCCAGGTTTTGTATGCCAAATTGAGATTTCAAAGTTAATGACAGACTTTAATTAGGACAATTTAGGGTTTACATAGTTTAAATTAAATGGAGGTAGAAGAAGTTCAACAGCTAAATTATTTTGCTATTTCAAATGGAAAATATTTCTCTGAAATTATTTTCTAACAGAGACATTTATATCACCTGCCTTT
This sequence comes from Macroglossus sobrinus, assembly GCA_004027375.1. Lineage (NCBI taxonomy): Eukaryota > Metazoa > Chordata > Mammalia > Chiroptera > Pteropodidae > Macroglossus > Macroglossus sobrinus. The sequence continues at coordinate 155,759 of PVKZ01000929.1, forward strand.
ATAAAACCTTTAAAGATCGTTTTCTCATAACCTGGTTTCTTAGTTACTAATCACTCTTATCATTGGTTTGAAAGAAGTTTAGGGTTTAGATATTTAGTAGTTCTGAGATTTTTTTTTTCTTTGATTCTCAGCCCTCCTGGAGTTAAGGCAGCATTTATCATATCTCACTCATTTAAACTCACTCTTCTTCTGAATCTTGCTCTATAAACCTGATTTGAGGTTCTAGTGACCTACACTCAGAAATTACAAGATAATTATACAGAGGACCACTTTGAAAAGTTTCATTGAGAAAAGAACAACTAAGAATTGTTTCATAATTTTGTTTATGCAAAAGAACCATCTAATGGAATACCCTGTTTGTGCACTATTGCTAAAGCTAGAAGTTGATAAAAGGACAATGAATTATTTAATTAAGTTTGGATTTTAAAAGCTATTTAAGAAAGAAGTTTTATAACACTAGCCTTTTAATTTCTTGGTGATGCATAGCTCTGACAGAAGATGCTTTTTTAATCTCTTCCTGCATCTTGATTGTCCTGTAGAAGCCCTAGTCCACCTAGTTGCAATTGATCACTAGAATTTTTTTTCCATACTATTTAACTGCTTCTCTGTACTGCCTGAAACAGTACTGGGCAAATTTTGGCTGATACTTCAACAATGCCTTTATAAAATAAATAAGTATTCATTGGAACAGACTATCTACGGCAAGCATACTTTTGCTGATGTAAAGAGACAAGACTAATTTCCAATTTCTTGATGATCACGTTTTGAGAACAGTTTTTTTTCACCTGTGTAAAAAAAAAAAATCCAGAAGCCCTTTCCTCTGTATAGCTAGCAAAAGAACATATTCACAAATGTCTACCATCCAAAACAAAGCCATGAATTCATAAGTTCTGATTTGAGAACTGAGAAAAATATAAACTGGTAGAAATAACAGTTGTAGAGTGTAGCTTCTTCAAAGCAGAAAAACAGTTTCTCAGAAAGAAGCCTGTTGACTTAGAATTGTGAGTAAAACTAAAATTACTTATTTTAAGACTTAACTAACTGGTGTCATATGAAAGCTCCTTCAATTTTCTAGTAAATATTGGGGAAAATTCTGGAAATACAATGCCACTATGAGACAGTATTAGATAGTATTAGTCTCAAAAAGAGAAGAAGAAGGAGGAAGAAAAAAAGGACACAGCAAACCTAAAATGATGGCATCATTGGCCATTTTGTGTACGAGCAAAGAGCTCCTCCAATTTATATTAGCATTAGAATATTATGATAAAATACTTGATGTTTATGAAATAACCTTTGTCCATCAAAATATGTGTCACAGTATCAAGTCAGTGAAATAAATAATACAATTAGAAAGATGACTATCAATTTTTTACATAGGTTTTGATACTTCAGAGGTTATTACTTAGCCATAACATCTTTAAATTGAGAAAATTAAATTCTTGACTATATTGCATAATTGAGGTCTCATTTAATGCCACATTACTCAGTAAAGTTCTGTTATTACTTTCCACGATTCAAAGCACTTTTCTTATATTAACTAATTTAATCCTCACAATAACCTTATGTATTGGATTGTATCATTTGCTCCATTTTACGATGAGAAAATAATGCACAGAGATTAGATAATTTGCTGAAAGTCACACAGCTGACCATTTAATATAGTATTTAAAAGTATCTGAAAATTTTCTATTCGACAAAGGAAATTTAGTACCAAGTTCTTTGCTTTAAACCCTATGCAGATTTTAATTTAAATGTTTATAACTTGTGGCTTAGTTGGCTCTTGCCTATTGAACTGTGTTAAATGTGTGTGCTTTTTCTGAAGACAGAAATAATTTTACTTATGTATTTGTTTATATTTGTTGTATATCTTTAAAGAGAAAGTGGTAAAAAACATCTATGAGAAAAAAAAACAGTAAATTAGGACATATTAAACAATGTTTGCAAGTAATTGGTGAGCACCTACTGTGTACTGCAGATGACTTTCTTCTATCATATCCCCACCTGGTGGTGACCTAGCCACTGCAAATTTACATTGAGTCTACAATACAATAGAACCCCGGTTTCTATTTTAATTTCTTGAAGAGTCCTAGTTTACCAAAGTTACAAATACAAATGTCTCTTACTTGAGGAATATCTTTTCTATAGATTTGAAAGAAGTACCAATGCTTATTTCCAAACTCCAGAGACTAACCATGCTTAGAAATGATCAGCATCTTGCTACATTTCTTTTATTAACCTGCCATCTATGCCTAATAAGTTTACTTGAAATCAAAAACAAAACAAAAAAAATTATTTGTTTCAGGAGCAGACACATTCATTAGTTTGCCAAAGCTTGTATCCAGATTTGTTTTCCTAGCAAATGGTGAGATGAGTTTCCATTCATAAGCAAAAATAGGATATTTCAGAGCTCAGCTTCATAAATTGCCTTTTCCTATTGTCTAAATATACTGTTGCCAAATGAATGGATATTCTCTGGCAGAACTGTATAGAAAACAGCCTACAACATTTAGTAATGAGAACAGTGTAAACACACACATATATTTACCATAGCTGTAAAATTTAAAGTTTGAAATTGTTTAAAAACATATAGTGATAAAAAATGTATCATTTCTTCAAAATAATGTTACCTAAAAAGTTTAAAAATTAAAAGAAATCAAGTTGACATTAAATAATGAAAATCTTGGGCATAATAGAACTGCTTTGAGTAAGTTTACTTAGTAGCTGAGTTTGCTCTAAATTTTTTCATCGAGAAAAAGTTTAAACTGTAAATTAAATTATTTAATTAAAAATACCTATAATGAGTTCTATCTCTAGAATTAGAAGACCTAATTTATAGATTAGGTTATTTATAAATTATAACACTCTATAATGCAGAATTTATATATTAAATAATGCTCCAGTTTTTTAGATGTGTGTGTGTGTGTGTGTGTGTGTGTGCATAATAATTTTCGACTCCTTTGACACACAGGCTTTTGCTACTCTGTCTTTAAATGAACTTGAAAAAGAAAAGATTGCTCCTCTTAGACCAGGTCCCACTGAGCATAGAGTAAAATTCAATGACCAAATGATAATTATCATGTGAATTTAAGCAGTAGAACTGAGGAGTCAAGGTAATTCAAACTCTAGTCATCTGCTTTTTCAACCAACTGACTAATTGAAATAAGATTTAAATGAGCAGAAGGAGTATACCAGTGACTCTCAATTTCATGAGGGGTGGGGATAGGCTTGAAAGCATAAACGTGCCATTTCTTCTCCTTGGTGTATAAACACTCAGCCTGTATCTGTGAGCAACATTCTGCCTCCGGGAGAAATAAAAGTAAATATGGGTGTGGATAGCAAGATATTTCAGGAAAACCTTGCTCAAACTAGTCTGTTCATTAGGTGAGGTGAGGTTGCTGATTATCTTTTAGATGTGCTTGATAACTCATGTCAATAATGCTTTAACATAGTGAGGAAAAAAATTACTGCTGATTTACAAGAACTGAGTTCACAAAATGATTCTATCTTCTTGGTTCTGATATTTAATCTTCTAACTACATTTAGAAAAGAAGGTAATGGCAATAGTCCACAAAAATGAGAGAAATTGGATAAGAAGATCTGAGGGAAGGAAATAGATGGGTGACTAATGAAATATGATGCAGACTTGTACAAAATCTATCAACTCCTTTATTTAAGCTCTCATTGGCCATAATGCATCTATTGATTTATTCAACTACCACATTTTAGGTGCCTTCTATAGCTAGGGGACAGACGTAAATAAGATACAATCTCTTCTCTCACAGTTCCAGAATAAAGACACTCAGGATTGGGAGGTATATTCTTACCCAGACTGGCTAAAGCATGCATCCTTTCTATAAAGTCTCTGTCAAAGCTTAACACTACTATCCTAAAATTAGCATTAATAGCTAAAATGTCTCTGTTCTTTGACAAATATTGCCATTAAGCCACATTTTTTACTTGTCATATTTATATAGTAGATTTTGTTTGTTTGCTTGTTTAAAAATGAGTTTATTATCTTACATCTATTCCCATAATGTACCAACTTTAAAAATTGCTTTGTTCTAGTTTATTAAGAACTTTTTAGAGCCAGGATATTCATTAAGTTTCCCCGCATTGGGTTATTTGCACATATGACGAGCAGGTCTGCCATAATTTCACCTAACTCTTCATAAAAACGTTGACTAAGGCAGAGTCATATTTCTGAAACACAAACTTGTCTGCCCAGCTGAACCACTCTGCTATCAGTATCTAAAGTTGGGTCAGTAAGTTTTATTACCAGTCTTTTAACTGCATGCTGTTTCAGTAATTTATGCACTAATCAAATTATAAAACAGAAACCTTTAAGAATCTCTACAAATTAAATGATGATAAATTATACAGAAAAAAAACCTTTTTAGTTAGTCCCCAAAATATATATTATACAGAGAGAGTATATGTGTGGTGATCTACTAAGGAGTCACAGTTCACACCTGTGATCCTGATTCACCCTCAAAGCATCCTGGTGTGAACAATAAATTATATGTTTATGCCCCTTGAGTTATGGGCATTGGAGCCAATGAGCTAAATTTCTATAATCACCTCTCTCTGTAAATTACTCAGTCACTCTTAAGCAGCTTTTGGGAAGTTATTTTCTCTCCTTGTAATAATATCTGTGAAGTTCTTAGGCACTTTGCCACCAAAGAACAATACATATTTGAGGCCAGAATAAATCATTGCTTTATTCCTAGCAGCTATCTTGGTACTGGGAACATACAGGCACTCAATATTTATTTATTGAATGAAAACTGAGTAAATGAATGTTTCTGTTACTCAATGGCCTAATCTGACTAGTGTGATTCTATGACCATATGAATATATTCTCAAGCCGATGAGGATATGTGAGTATAAAAGTGAATCTTGTCTGGACTTTATCTGCCTCTTGGAGCATCTCATTTTGAGAATTTTATTTACTCTGCTCTTTCACAGTTTCAGCCTGTCAGCTTTTGCCTCTTGGCATGAGGTCTCTTTAGACATTAATTAAGCAATAGATTCCCTTGCAAAGGTCCTGGGCACCCACATTGAAGTTAGCAGTATATAACTTCACCCCCTCTGCCCACATAAATGACTAAAGGATCTTGATTCAATGATGGGATATAACAAAGGACTTCTGATCAGAGACGATGGTCTTTTGTTTCTATTTGTTCATATCTGCCTGCTAATATTTTTGTAATCTTTTAGTCTTTCATTTTGTTTGTTTCCCATGGCATAAATAAAAATAACCTGTAGAAAAGACAGAAAAAAGTTTAAATACCATTCATTCTCACTTTGAAGAACAATGTTATATTTGGTCTCTTTAATTATGGTCTGTGTTAGATGCAGTACTCACATTATTATGCCCTTCAAAAACCATTTAGTTTAATTTAATTAAAAACTTACTACGATATGTAACGTATATTTTTCAATACCTTTGAAACAATAAGAAAAATGAAATATTCAAATGGTATGGCATTTTTCTCTAAAAAGAGAAAGCCTTATGAGATGAAATCTTTGTTCATTGGCTAGCAAATGCCAGGAATACAACTTATTTTTAGAATAATTTTAGGCTCACTACAGAAAACAGTTGAGTGCATTTTCATAAAGTCCTCCAGTTTCCATGGCAAATGGGGGCCATTATTTCTCCTGAAATGGAAGGCTTTTACTTACACTTTCCAAATGCTTTTCATATAGTGCCAAAAACTCAAGTCAGCCCAGAAACAAGTACACTAGTGGCTTATTGTTAAAAGCAGTTCTTAAGTAAAAATGTGCAGCAGGTCAAAGTGACCTTTCATTCAGGCCTGTGGAGAACACAGAATAATACACTCCAGTTAAATGGCGTGCTTGCGTCTTAGATGTAGACGGTGGGGCATAAAGAGTTTTAATGATCTAAAGCACTTCATCATGATGAGATATAAAAACAATAAGATTAGATGTTTTCTATGAAAACTATAATGATTATTTCTTCAGTTACAAGACACAGGTTCTAAACATCACTTATATACAAATCTATTTAATACCTAATATGCGTTATGCATATTAAAACATAAAATACAAAAAAAATGTAATTTTGTAAGCTCTGCTTAATTTCTTGATAGATGATGATATTTCTTTCTTAGAGGATTATGGAATGTTTAATATTGAATATTAAAAGAATTTTGGGAAACACAACTAATTAGACGAATAAATATTAACATGATATTTATATTGTTTACTGGTTTTTTGCTTATAAGAAATTACACAATTAATATGGGAAATCAGTTTAAATTATATCAGTGTTTATTAGCCATTTTTTTTAACTATTTAAGTATATTTACTGTAGTATCTCTCTATGGGAAATGTATAACAACTAATATATGACTAATATTTATATATAACTAATATATATTAATTACACAGGATGGGGCTATTCAGTATTAGCTCTTTCTTCAGTGTGACCTGGATGAACTAGTTTAATCAAGTAAGGATGGCAGTCTCTTCAGTCTACTGACCACTAACCAACAGAACAGACTTCAACACACGTACTACCAACAGCTCAACCAGCATTTAGTAATATTTTATATCCTAAGCTTTGAAGTCAACTTGTGACCTCTTCTTTCAGGCTCTTATCCCTATACTAGCATAAGAAGCTTTATTTTTATTCTTATAGAATCTCAAATCACATTTCATGATAAACTGAACCCAAACTTGCCTCTGTCATTTTCATTTTTGTATAAGTAGAATCATTTTGAATATACTTTTTAACCTGGCCAATCCAGTATGGATATGCTAGGATAGCTAGTGCTATATGTTATAGAATAAACATAAAGTATGAAGAATTGACAATGTATTTCAAAAGTGTGACTCACAGACAAATGTTGTTTGCTACAGCACCTAAGATGTGCCAGGTCAGTGCTCAATACCACAATAAGTAATGTAATCACAATATGTAAGAAGTCTGTGTTCATTGGCATGAAGAAATAATTTTATATTTTTAATAAATATCCCCTTCTGTGTGACACTTAGTATCTCTTTCCCAGAGTAGGTGTTTCCCTTAATGCCATCAGTTCAAAGTATATACTTTAATACACTTTGAGTTATGTGAATAGTTTCATTTTAGTATTTAATAGTTGGTCCATTTTTTTTAGATGGCCTTGTATTTTTTAAATTTTATTTTATTATTAGTTTCAAGTATACAGTACATTGGTTAGACATTTATATAGTTAAGAAAAGTATCCTCCTAGTTGTTCTTTCTCTCCTCTGGCCATTACATGACTGCTAACTGTATTTATACAAAGCACTTTTACTCTCCTTTTCCCAAACAAGTAAGAATAAAATCTATAGAAACTACAAGGTGGGGTGGGAAGACTGGGGCTTTCTCTCCTACCTCTACCTGTTGTAGCTCTTCCAGCTGTGGAGTAGAGAGAAAAGAGAGACAAATAGAAAAAGTCCTTCATTGTTGGGCAAAGATCTGGTCCTCTCTGTTTCTATTTCTTTAATGTATACTGTTGTCAAAAATGTCTGCCTGGCATGTGTCAAAATTCTGGCTCTTTCTTCTTGGAGCACAGATATAGTTCCTGCAGGAAGTCCTGTGAGAACCTCTGTAATGCACATTTTCTTAAAATGAGAGATCAGTCTCTTTTTACCTCTTTCAACCTTTCCTTAGTTCCCAACACAGGAGCATCAGCCTGAAGCCTTTGGCTGCCTTTGACGGGAGGTATCTATAATATGGATCAAGCCTTTCTCAGCACTGTCCATTGAGAAATAAGAAATGGTATCTTTGGGGTATTGGCTTCTTCACTGATTCCACTCTTGGTAAATTTAGACTAAGATGTTATCTGGCTAACAACATCTTAAGAACTTACTGGTCTTTACCCTCATGAGACAAAGGTGGCCAAATAAATACAGCTTTAAAAATGACACTTCAGTTAGTTGGTTCGAGGAGCTAAATAGGGCAGAAAATAGACTTTCTAGATCAAAATCATAATGCCAATTTCAGTCTTTCATGAGCCTACCTTATCCTCCATTACTATACATTGGAGTCTCTATGAAAGCTTTATCAAAACTTTCCAAAAAACAATACAAAAAATATAATAGGATCTAATTTTTTTACATTTTTTGTTCAAATAAAATGTTAATTTTTAAACAAACTTCTCACTGCTTAGTTAACAAACAAACAAAGCAAAAATACTATTTAGAACACCTAGCCAAGGCAGTGCTTAATTTGAAATGCTGATTGGAGAAGTGTGCCATTAGGGGCACAAAATCACCTGAGGAGGAGTATGGTTGGAGGAAATAGATAGGGAAGATTATAATTTATAAACTACTTTGATAGTAAAGATCCAAGGCTGGAAAACATGGCAACCAGTCACAATGTGGAGTTGGAAAAAGATGGTCTAATTTAGCATTGCCTGCCATTTTCCATCTAGAAGGAACTCAGGGATAGAAATAAACTTGGGATGGGAAGAGAGGAATAGTAGTTAAATATCTTGCCTTGAGTCTACATTACCTTAGTAAATTCAGTGTTTTTTCACTGAGATGCTTGAGTAGACTAGTGGAAATTCCAACTTCTAACAAAACCAAACCAGACCAAACAAGAACTTTCAGTCACCACTGATTAGGTAAGATATGTAGATAGTGGTGGCAAAGGATAACCTGACTTCTAAAGAAATACTTAGAATAGCTAGGATGGGCAGAATCAAAAAAAGCAAGTACAGTACTCTACAAAGCATAGATGAATCAGATATATTGACATCCAAGAGTTTTGTAAATAATATCTGTGAACCACTTAGAAGGTTAACCGGTGGAGGAAGAGACAGCTGATTGAGGATTGACTGAAATTCTGATACTAAAAAGAAATTTTAAAAATTAGATCATCAATTTCAATTTCCTTTCAATTTAATAATACCACCTATAATGGTTGTTTCCCTCATTTAAGAAAAAAAGACTGATTTTTAAAACTCTGATGGCTTAAAAAATAGAATATATAGATTTTGAAAGATGATAGAAGACACATTGTCATTCACCTTATAGAAGAAATATTGGGTATATATAGTACACACTACACCTTGAATTAATTAAATGGTAGACATGAGACATTCAATTTTCATAAGTAATAATGCTATTATTGGATAAAGAAAATATTGTAGCATCTGTTTCAATGCCAACTTTTAATGAATCCTTGTTAATGTTTATAACTTCAGTCTTTACTCACTGCTTGTCATGCATCTACTTGAAATAGCTCATTAACCTTGCCCAGTTCTCTGCATTGAGGCTCCAGGAGAATCTTGCAGAAAACACAAGGTGCTTTCAGCACTTTAGAGAGAAGGTATCATTATATATACACATTTTGGCAACTGTGATTAACAATTTCATGCTACACAGCCCAAGTATCACTGAGGCAATCAGATGAGGGGAAAAGTAAAAATAAAAGCCTAAAGTATTTAATAATTCTATTTTAATTGAAGAAAAGCATTAAAATCAACTGAGCAATTTGTAGTAGCATCAAGATGCTACTAAAAGAGATGACGAACAAATTACACATGAATTTGGTCTGCTTAGTAATTTGATTGTGTAGAGAATATTACTTTATAGTAGAAGAAGGCAATTAATAAAGTTGTCATAAAAAATATAACTATATTCACATCTCATGTGATAATAACTTGCCAGTAGAAAACAAGTCAATATTTGCCTTCAAAATGTTTAGGAGAAACTTTACCTTAAGATCTTTTGGTTTAACTGGAAATGATCAGAGAAGTCTTAGTTTAGGTGCCTATTCTCCAGTTTTCTGACAATGGGAGATAATTTCCTCTAAATGTCTTATCTGATTTAATAACACTTACATAGATATCTGATTCACTAACAAACTAATCTTAATTTCCTAAGCAGAGAAGATGTAATAAGCCTACTTTTTTCCTTACACTCAAGAATTTGAATAATAATAATGCAAATATGACTTTTTACATGTCCAAAATGTAGAGAAGATTTTTTTAATCAGAGAAAAAATTTCAATTAATTTTCAAGGGCCATTGGAATCCATGCACCCAGATCAACATAACAGGCATCCTGAACAGGCTATCATGTTATTTTTCACTCTTTTCAAAAAAGAAAAAATAAAATGAGTCTGAACTTCCAACAGGTCCCATATGAAATTACATTAAACAGGGTGTGTGTTGACTGTAATATTTAGAATAAAACTCTTACAAAACAAAAAGAAAATTTTAAATAGATTTTATGGTAGGTTATAATATAAGCTTATTGAAGGAAATCTACATGAAAGGGACACGATAGTTTTGTTAACTATCCTTGATATTTATAGTACCCTCCTCAAATTAAAATAGTTTGAATAAGTAAAAGAATGTATTTTTCCAAAAGAGGCAATGCAAGTTACTTTTTTCTAGAATTTCTGTTCTGTAACTTACTATTTCTGTTCTTTCCTGCAAATTACTTAACAAACTCGCTATATTATTATCAATAAAAATAATGTGTGTGTATATATGTGTATATATACATATATATCCATATTCAAAAATAGCCACACAGATAATTTGATGATGCAAATATATGTGAAGCTGGAATACATATTCAAAGAAACTCTAATTAATATTTTCTTTTTTCAGTGTCATAAATTAAACAAGATCCTCTTACCCCATTATTTCCACTATGGGGTTAATTGTTGCCAAACATAAGATTTATTATTGCTTTTGAAAATTATCAAAGATCTGAAAACTAGATTGTTTGCTATAATTCACTGCTCATTTTATTGAAAAACATTAAAGTTTTTATAATTTCTATAAGCAACCAGACTGGCAGAAAATAACTTCATTGCTTTCTCTATGTTCTTTTTCTCTCTCATCCTCTCTCTCTGTCTAGTTTTTGCCTACACACTGACATGCATTCACACACATACACACACATACATAAACACATATACACAGCTGTGTGACACTCACTGGCCAAAAAAATGAAAAAATGTTGTAACCCATTACAAATCCCTTCCTGGGGCTCTTTAATGTGTCTGAAATTAGAGAAATCCAAACTAAATTCAGAGCGGCCTCCTCACAACTGTAGTCAATGATTACAGCTGGTGATTAAAAGGAGGAAAACAAATCCTGAGACATTACCAGGATCCACCATAGAGGCTTGTCTGAATAGAGGCAGTCAGGGGGTACCAGGGGGAGCTGGAGATGGTCATCTGTGTGCCAGTCAGCTCCAGTAACTGATACTGATCAATTTTCAAGGCACAGAAAAGACTTGGCTATACCCTCCTATATTTTTGTTTTGTTTTGTTTTGTTTTTAGCTCCTCTGAGTCACAAAGATCATAAACTCATCCTCCAGGAATAGTTTTGCCATTATTTTAGAGAGAGGATTTTTTTATGGGCTAGTATTATTTAATTCGCTTTCCTCCCAGGGTGCTGATGGCCAAATTTACATCCTGTTTGAATGAATTCCCTTATAGGGTTACATAGAGCAAATCTGGCTCTGAGAACGGTCAAGTGCTTCTATTGTCCAAAATATCTAAACAGTGGAAGATTCTGGAAGGCTTATATACATAGCTGGCACTCATCCAGCAATATTGGTCAGGGTCTTGGGTTTCTGCTGAACCTTCCAAATATCAAGTTGAAAAAAAATGACACTGTTTTCTAATGCCCTCCAGTCCTATTTTTTAAAGTTCTATGACTATAAATTTAAGTCACTCTTCTTAAGAGATAAGCTGCAGTGTTGTACATGTTCCAGAACATTTTTATAGACCAGTGACAAGAGATATAATAAGGTAGATATATATTTGAATTAATCAAATAATCATGTAATCCAAGGAGCAGGTTGGTTCATCTTTATCTGAGTCTAATAATTGTGCTAAACTTTCACCATCAATTAGTCATGGTTTACATACCAGAAGTCATGAGATCCTACTGGTCCAGTTGAGGGTAACACACAGCTCCTGTTTTGCAACTGGGGTTGTACAGGAGACAGTAGGAGGAATCATGGTCCAAAGAACTAGGAATCAGAAAATGTGAGTTCTAAAATTTGTTTTCTCCGGGACTTCCTATGTGTAACTTTAAGCTAGTTACACGTCAGAACTTCAATTCTCCATTTGTTAAACAGGCATAGTAAATCCTGTTCTACCTACCTCATAGTAGTATCGTGAAAACTGAAGAAGACATTTGACATGAAACCACACAGAAATTCACAAATAGCTATAGAAACACCATTTAGGATAACTCCTTCATGCTTGCAAAGTTAAGGCATTCATTAATTCAGCAAACTTTTGTACAGAGCCTGTCATGTACTGGGCTGTATGTAAAATGATAGATGATACCAAGTTAGATAATTCTGGCTTTAGGATCTCTTAGAACCCTGAAATCTGCTCAGAGACCATTTGTGAAGGCTGAAAACCACACATTTTAAATATTTTCCTCAAACTTTCCACCCAATAGGTAAGCTCCACTTATGTGTATAGGTTAAAACTTTCATATAGGTTAAAACTTTCTTTCTGCTATAGAAAAGGACAAGTCTGATGCATGATACCCATAAACTTGATAGGGAGTGAGTAAATAGAACAATGAGCATTAAACAGAGAGAAAAGAGTGAGAAGATCAAAAGATACCTAATGTTCTTGAGGCACTAAATGAACATGAGCTGTCAAATTGCTAGATACTTAAGACTCTAAATATAAATGAGATATAACACATTGAATATATAAAAAGCCTTTAGTAGTCAGAATACACTAAATATACACAACCACTTACTCTTCATGAGGTCTTAACTCAGTCACCCTTTGATGAAATCCACTTTGTCCTCATATTATTCTGTCCCAGAAAGACTGATAAATTCCCTGGCTGTCCAGCAGGCTGATTGGCAATCTACAGCTATTGTCCAGGCTTCCTTGTCCCTTGTCTTTCCAAGAGAACAACTGTGTGTCATTGACCCAAGACACCTTGTTCAGACCTCAATCACTCCATACACAGAAATGACCGAGGTGAGTGAAAGAATACATGTACAGTGCATGCAGCAGAATATAGGAAGTATATTTCCACTCTAGCCTAACTCCCTCTTGTTTCTAGCTGTATGTTTTAAATCGATTAATGAGCCATGGTCTATGAGCATTTTAAGTTGGTCAATGGGTTTTTCTGTTTTGTGACCTCTAGGATCAATTTCCTAGGGTTATACTTAAAGTTTATTATTACATAGAGGTAATTTCCCACATGATACTACTCTTTCAAAGTAGCTGCAGAGTGTGATTCTTCAGACTGATTCTAACAATCAGATGAGCTTCCTCATATCCACAGCCTATCGCCCCTGATGCAATATACTATTTCTTAAATGACAGGGACTCTTAAATCATACCAATATCATTGTTAATAGTAACACTTTACATTAAGTAAACTCTATTCTAAGCCTTTTATAGCTATAATTTTATTTCACTCTTATGAAAAATCTATGAGGTTGATAGTATAATTACCTTCCTAATTTTTCAGATGAAGGAGCTGAGGCGCAGAAAGATTAAGCTGTTTGCATAAGTTGTTTGCACAAGTTGTTTGCACAAGGTCACATCTAGCACATCTAGCAGGAGGTAGAGCTGAAATCCAGTCCAAACAGTCTTGCCCCAGAAACCTTGCTTTAACCATCATGTTGAAAGCAGTCTATACCCTTGGTGTATGGCCTTTGGATTTCAGTCTTTTAGTTCACATTGCCTTTTTGAACCTGTCAACAAAGTTAACATTTTCAGATTCCCCACACCTCAGCATATATTGAGTGACAGTGTGAAAAACATGGAAGTTATTTCAAAGGAGAAAATTGAGGGAAGATGAGAGTTCCAAATCTAAAGTGGAGTATGGATTTAAATTAGGAATGCATGAACTATTCTGAGTGACTGGAGTAGCTGAGGCTGAGGAGGGTAAGGGTGGATGTGGTGTTTCTTTGGTAAGTTTCTCTTTTCTCTGTAGTTCTTCATTACTCAAAGAAGCCTAAGAGTGGTTCAGATGGAAAGAATGTACACCATATCAGGTAAATGACTCAAGAAGCTTCATAAGGAATCACTAACCCTTTTTTGCTATTTCTAATTCAGCTTCACAAGGTTCTTCCCGGAATTTGGTACATATACCCATATCTCTCTCTGTCTCTCTCTGTCTCTCTCTGTCTCTCTCTGTCTCTCTCTGTCTCTCTCTCTCTCTCTCTCTCTCTCTCTCTCTCTCTGTTGTCCCTCAGAGACTTAGTTTCTCCCCCTAGATAAACAGCAACCCCTGAGGCTGCAGAAGATGGTAGCCTGAACCTTACATGGTCACAAAATTCAGACCTCTGGCAGGCTAAAGATAACATCTTGACCTAAGTTATGTTTCAGCCCCTGAGCCCTAAAGTGGAACAACCTCCTGGCTACTTTCCCATGAAACTAGACAAAGAGACACTGTAACAAACCTCAGAACTGTCCTCAATACCTGAAGAAATTGTTTATAACCTTTAGCTCACCTCCAACCAATCAGCTCCCAGCATGACCCATGTCTCTTGTGATTTTGCCCTATATAATCTGTAAGCTACACTCCATTGGAGACTTTGGGCTTTTGAGCATTAACTTCCCATTCTCCTGGATGGTGCCATCCATCAAAAAAATTGCCAATATTTCTTCACTGCAATTCTCTGTGTGTAGTGTTAGGCTCTGCTAGAGCCTCTGGCTGGATGAGCTCTTTTTATTTGATGACATAATCCACACCGATCCTATAAAGAGGCAATAGATCTCTTTTAGAGATGGGGAAATGGAGGCTCAGAAACACACCATAATAGCCCAACATTACAAAGCTAATAAATTATAAAAGTTGATTATGAACGCAGTTCTCGAAGACAGCAGCACACTTTTTTTCCATTATATTTCATCACTGATGAACCTACACTATTAAGAAATGCAAAGAGCCACATTGTCATACTGCCCTTTTGCTCCATTCTTGAGACACTCCCTGACAAAAGTTTATTTCTGCTTCAGCCCTGCTTTTGGAAGTCTGGGTTTAGTCAGGCTGAGTGGGAACTGACCCCTGGGAGGCTCGGGAGGTAAAGAGATGAGCAACATAAAGCACAATAATCTAGGGCCCAAACTTAAATGTAACTTTCCTCTGAGAGTGATTCATTTCTATAAGTCATAAAATTGTTTCTTCCCCACCTCCAACCTCATCCATAGTCCTTGATTTTTTGGCTGGATCAGTATATCTCACAGTCAGCCAGTCAGCTTTCAAAAATATCTCATTGGCCACATGTGGCCCACATTTTCAGACATTCCGGAAATGTACTGTTTGATTTGTACATCCCCACACCTAACAGATCACTCAGGCACTGCTGACCTGCCGAGCAATTCGCCTCATGTGTCATCTACCATCTGTGCTTACCTTGTTGCAAGAGACAAGAAAATTCACAAGATGGCAGGGGATTTGTTACTGATTTATAAAACCATAACCATTATTAGAGAAAAAATAGCACAGATATACTCATAAAATAGAAGCAAATTATGCCCGTAATTCTAATTTATCAACTAATTGGTCGTAGTTGCTTCTGTGAATTGTAAAACAAGTAAACTATTTACAAAATTAGTAAACGCTTCATAATATTAAAATTGTACAACTCGTACAGCTCATAATTTTTTTTAAGAAAACCTTTGATGAAAACATCCTAATCAAAATCTAGATCGATGGACCCTAAAGTATAGGAGATGGGTCCCTGGGGACTTTGAAGTTATTTCAAGAGATCCAAGAGTCCACAGAGATTTTTAAAAAACTGTAAGCTTTGCACTGAACATGTACTACTACTCTTTAAATGTATGCTTATCAAAATGCAAATTTTCATCTAACAAAATGCAAATTCGCATATAATTGGTAATTCTTATACTTGACTATTTATTTAATTAATTTACTCTAAAAGGGCACTTCCTGTTATTTGAAAAAAATTTAGGAGAAAAAGTCTAAATATCTGGGAACCACTGATCTAGTCAGATTATCTTTTTTTTCTGGTATTGCACCCATTTGAGTTATCAACAGTGAACTTTTGACACAAGTTGTCAGGATCTCTTCATAGGAACAAGTGATCTATATATGACTAACTCTGGGAGTTCTTTATTTTTTCTTTTTCCTCTAATTTTATCAACACAAATCAGCATTCTAAATGCTTTTCCAGTAGCTTTTAATGGAGGCCCAGAACAAAGGTCACTTCCTCTTCCGTGCCTCTCTGACCCTGCACACAGAGTTGTTTTCTGTCCTCTGCCCAATGCCAGGCCTCATAATTCCTCTATACCACTTAACACAGCACTGTAACATCCATATCTCTAAAGAAAGGAACAAGTTGAGACTCTGTCCCTTGGTAAAAGATAGCTTTGGATCCAGTAGTTTGGAAGTGTCATAGTGATTATCATATCTACTAACCACTAAATGAGTCACAGGTGATAATAATAATAATAATTAATGCTCTTCACTTGTTTATTATGACCTGTAACATAATTTAGAGAAATAAATTAAGTACGTAAACTAGTAAATTGAAATAGTGAACACTGAACATAAAAAATAGTGACCAGGAGAAGGCCATGGGGTAGGACCACTGCATTAGGAAGAACATGAAAAGGAAAGAACATATACTGTAAAAAATAAATAAGTAAATAAGTTTTTTAAAAATAGACAAGTAGGGTGAGAACTCTCAAGGCAAATTAGGCTGGTGGTTATAATACTAGCTAACTCTTATTAAGTGCTTATAATATCCCTGTACTATTGATGTCAAAGGTAAAGTACCAAGTTATTTAGTTCTCTGAAATACCCAATGAGATTTACGTCATTATTATCCCATATTACAGACAAGGAAACTAAACACAGAGATATTAAGTAACTTGTCCCAAATCCCACTCACACTTAGTGATCGGCAGAGACGAATTCAAATCCTGATAAACATGGCTTTTGAGATGTACTATGAGCCATTACAAGGGAGGACATGAATTTCTCTAACCTCCTATGCTATCACCAGTTCTTTGGTATACCTTCATAAGTTTGGAATAAAAGAAAGATAGTTGGGAGGGAGAGAAAATTATTTTGAAAGTACTTGTTCTGAGACAGGTCATTAAGCAGTTTTACATGTACCTAATTCTATGACAACCCTATTAGGAAGGTATTATTATTATCCCCTAATTAAAAATAAGAAACCTGAGACACAGAGGAATTTATTAATTGCCCAATATCACCCTGGAAAGAAGTGGTAGAGCTACTTCTAAGCCTGGACTATCTTATTTGTGTGTATCACATAACATGATGCCTGGATTAATATGTGTTCAATAAAGCATTCTGTAAACTAATTAGGTAATGAATTTAAAGGACAGACATAATTTCTTGTCCTGTAACAAGAGCCAAGACAATTGGGAAGAGTTAAAAAGAGAGGCAGAATATAAGATTTTCTTCCCCCACCCGCCCACTCTGTCTCTCTTCCTCCCTCTCTCTTTTTCTGTCTCTCCCTTTCTCTCTCTGTTTTTTTTTGTTGTTTCTTATTTTTTTGAAAAATAAATATTGAGCATCCACTATGTTTCAAAAATTTTAACAGAAAGTTTAGTAAAATGTGAATCTTAAGCTCCAGTGATTTCATGGTACAATGGGGACAAAAACCTGCAATCAAACAATTAAAATGCAAAAATGTCATGCTTAAATAATAATGTAGAAGTTTCCACACTTTAGATAATACTGAACAATGAGCAGAAATTAGAAGGACAAAGAAGTGGGTGGTTGAACTTTTCACATTGAGAGAATAACATAGGCATGAGGTATAAACTTGTATGATACAGAAAAACAAAAGTTCTTAAATGTCTTTAGTGAATGAGGAATGTGATAAAAGAGCTAAGAAGTCAGAACACATCTTGAGAACTACTGAAAATCAGCAATGTTTTTAATTGGAAAAAAATTAATAATGATCAGATATGCAAACTTCCTTAGCAAAAATGTGAAGAAAATACTGGTTGCAGAGAGTTGGAACAGGAAGATCAGATGGATTATTTTTATTATGAAAACTTGTTAGTAGTGGGCTGAGAGTAACAAAACCATGGATCAAATGGAGCATCTTCACAAAATATTTATGTTTTCTCAGTCATGTGGAATTTCAAAACATCATACTTAACATGGCTAGAATGTACAACATAGAGAAGAATGCACAATGCAAATACATTTTAAAATCAAATATAAAACTTAAATATTTTTACTTTTACTGGAGATCAATTCAGATTATGCTTCTGGTTATATCTCATTATCTCTCTTAATTTTCTTCTTAATTAAGGAGGAATTTTCTTCTTAATTAAGGAGGAATAGAAAGAAAAGTCTTATAAGTCTTAAAAGGGGAATATTGTAGTCATCAACACAAGAAGTGATGAAAATCCAGAGGAAAATTAGTAGGAATGGAGAAGAATAGATGAAGCCAAGGGACACTAAAAATTCAAGCCTACAGGCCTTGTTGAAAGTGATTAAGTGGAAAGGAAGAGTAAGAAAAAAAAAGTCCCACACAGCTGAGTTTCTGCAGGAAATATGAAAGTTAGAAAAGAAGCAGCAGATGTGGAAACGCAGAGAATGAGTTCCCTTTTAAACGTGCCAAGATGGAAGTTCTGTAGGACATTCAGGTGAAGAGACAGTAGAGATACAGAGCAAAAAGTTACCTGCATGCAGTGACAGTTGAAGCGATGGTTGTGAATGAGGGTCACTCAAGAGCATGTGCAATGAGAGAAGAAAACCGAGATGCGCTCCCAGGGAACATAGATGTTAAAGTTATGAGCAATAGAAAATAAGACAGCAAGTGAAATGTAGGCAATTTCAGAAAGAGAGGCAGGAAATCAGGACAAGATGTGTCACAGAAAGTAAGAAAAAGAAAACTTCTCAAAAAGGGGAAGTCAACTCCATGAAATTCTACCAAGAGGTCAACGATGCCCTCCTGCTTTGGTTCCTAGAGACTGATGATGATCCTATGCAGACAGGTACACTCAGTGTGCTCCTCCAGAAATGTGCCACGTTGTAGTGAGCACTGTGGCAGGAGAGATGGGTGAGGACCTGTCTGGAGCAACTGGGGGAAAGGTCCCCTGTGAATCTTCACAGGAATGGAGGCATCATCTATAATTTCTACTAAAAGAC